>CAFUXE010000406.1:190413-205891 GCA_903364295.1 Serranus cabrilla
AGAGAGAGAGAGAGAGAGAAGGGCGTCAAAAGACCACGGGTGAGAGAAAAAAGGCAAAGGAGAGAGGGATTCATCGACAGACAGAGAGAGAGAGAGAGGGTAGCAAAACGGGCATGATTGATGGGGGAGGAGGGTGAGGAGAGCTGCGGCGAGACAAGTCCAGACATGAAAGAGGGCGATAAGGGTGCCAAGCCAGATGCAGAGAGCGAGAAAGATGCGAGGAGAGAGGAGGAGGAGAGACAGAAGGAGGGAGGACAAACAGAGGGGTGACATGGTCACGTATTGGGAGTTTGTGCTTGTTGAGGCAGAATACAACAATATTACTTATATCGCGCTGAGTTTTCAATTATTGCAGGCGAGCAAATGAGAGCAGGCCCAATCGAAGCGTGAGAGAGGACGGCGGCGGGTGCAGATGAGCAGGAATAAGGCAGCGGTGGGAAGATAGCGTCTTAATTAAAGAGTGCTTTCCCATATCTGTTGGGATCTGCCTCTAACCTTTAGTGTCACAGTTCATTTAACTCAGGGCCAAAACCAGAGGGGAGGGGCGGGGAGAGAGGAGAGGAAACCGTGGAAACGAGAAGGGGAAAGGAGAAAACAAGAGAAGAAAAGAGGAGATGAGAAAGGACGACAGGAGAGGAAAAAAGAAAATTAAAAAAGGAAATGAGAGGAAGAAGAAGGGAGGAGGTGAGAAGAGAGGTGAGGAGAAAAGAGGAAACAGGAGAAGAAGGAAGAGATAAGTGGATAAAGGAAAGCAGTAGGGGACACGGGAAGAAAAGATGAGAAGAGAAGAAAAGAGAGGAGAGGGAACAGAAGAAGAAGAAGAGGAGAGGAAACCATGGAAACGAGAAGGGGAAAGGAGAAAAGATGACAGGAGGGGGAACAGGAGGAGAAGAGAGGAAATGAGGAGAGAAAACAAGAGACGAAGGGAGGAAAGGAGAAGAGAGGACAGGAGAAAAGATGAGTGGAGAGGAAACAGGAGAAGAACAGAGGAGATGAGATAGGAGGACAGGAGAGGAAACAAGAGAATAGGGAAGGAAATGAGAGGAGAGGAAAAATGAGAAGAAGGGAGGAGATGAGAAAGGACAACAGGAGAGAAAACAGATGAGCGGATAAAGGAAAACAAGAAGGGACACGGGAAGAAAAGATGAGAAGAGAAGAAAGAGGAGTAGAAAAAAGAGGAGAGGAGGAAAAATGAGATGAGAGGAGGAGAGAGGAGCGTTAGTAAAATAGATGAGAAGACAAGAGAGACAAGAGTGCGGCTCCTCTCCGTCTCTTTGACTCCTAAAGCCCTTTGCAACCAATAACCGAGATGAGGAGCGTCACGTCTTTGTCACCACCAGTGAAATTTAAAGGGAAAAAAAGAGAGGGAGATTAGATGAAAAGAAAGGAAAGAGCAGAGGGGAAGGACAGAGAGGGGAGAGACAGAATGACAGGCGTGTTCCGACGGAGAAAAAGGGAAGAGACTGGATGAAAGAGACGTTGAGCGTGTGACAAAAATAGAAAGTAAAAGAGACGACGGCTGACATGAAGTTTGAAAGGGCAAAACATTGCTCAATGCATGTCCCGAAAACTGTTGACACCAGATTATCTCACACCGTTTCATCTGGTCTGTGTGAGTTATCGGAGGGCGGTGAGTTTGACTTAATGAATAATGCAGCGTATTTGACAGCGATTTGTACTTTTAAACAATGTTGTCTGTATCCATTACAAAATTCTTCATAAATTGAATAAAAATAATAGCCATAAGCCTGAGTGAGGGATGCTTTGCATTAATTAAGTCTCCAAGTTTCCTTTTTTCCCGCTCAGTCAACCGTACAAGGTTTTTTGAGGAATTCAAATCAAAACGCAGCATTATACACAAATGTGGGTTTTAACGGCGGAGTGCGAAAAAGAGATTTCTCGAGGGTTAAAGCAGCCTGTAGGCAAGGGAAAGATCGGTCTCAGATGTATTATTGAGTAAAGTGCCCCTTTAACTGAAAGAAGCTCAGAGTTAGACAGAAGGGCAGATCAAGGTAACAGACTGATGGATGGCTCGTAGGTTTATCACAAGCAAAGAAGTAAGGAGAGTTAGATGACGATGAATTAAAAAGTCTCTCCTTTGTGAGCATGTGAATGAGAAAAGCAGACAATCTCGAGCATCTGTGCTTTCATGTAATGGCGTGCTTGTCAGATTATGTGCAAATAAAACACATTTGAAAGCCAGAGCATTGGGAGAGTTATATATATATAGAGGGGGAGATGTGTATCTGTTTTGATGGAGAGTTTGACTGGTGGACGCATTAAAAAGACAGAAATCTTTCTAATACTCGCCCTCTCAAAACATAGATAAACACATGTAGATATATTCTTCCTCTGTGAACTTCCTCGAAGGAGTGGAGACGGAAAAGTTAACACGGTTCAAATCCAAAAAAGTATGTTTGATCATTTGAAACTAAATCGGCGCCTATAAATATTGCAGGGAACACTCGATCAAAATCATGGAAACAAGAGGAGAGGAGAGATTTTCTGGCAGCCCTGCAGCCAAAACCTTAATTTTCTCCCTCCATCTATCCGTCCATCTATCTTAACCTGCTCTCATCAACTCGTCAATCTGCCGTTCCCTCTGTCAATCCATCAATCACCCATCCATTAATCCCTCTTTTATTCAGCACTCAATTTGTGATATTATCCACCCATTTCACTTCACCTGCCCTAAATCCCCCCATTAGTTTCCTCATTTATCTCTCACTAATCATCCACCCATCCATTAGTCTATTGTCAGCCATGTCCAGGTACCTGGTATCTCTCGGCCGTTGCGGACCCAGCGCAGGGTGGCAGCTGGCTTGCTGCGTGGCGATATACAACTGAGCTCCACTTCGCCGCCCTCCACCGCCTCCTGCTTGACCTCCACCGTGGGCGTCTCGGGGGGCACGGAGACGGAGAGCGTCGCCACCTGGTGGTGCGTGGCATCCGTGTAGAGCTGGCAGAAATAGCCGCCCTCATCCGACACGCTGACGTTGGTCAACGTGATGCGCACCAGCCGTGGCGTGAAGAGCACCATCTGGAAACGGTCGTCCTTCAGGGCTGGAGGTGGAGAAAGACAATGGAGGGATGGAGGTGGGACGGAAGTGAAACAGCATGGGAACGACAGGAAGAACAAGCAGAGGGAAGGTGAGAACATCAGTCACAATCTGTCTGAAGTGAGACAAAAGTCAGATAGATACTAAACATTATATTCATATATAAAGAGTCACAGTAAAAACAATAAGAAAACAGCAACATAAATGATTTCACTCTGGGTCAGTGTAATTGATTCAGTTTTTTCGAATGCTTCAGGGACACACAGAGCATTAAGAATTGTTTTTGTCATGGTGCTTTGCTTGCTTGGTTGCTTCAAATACACCACACACACACTCACACACACACACAAAAGCGAAGACTGCCAAAGTGAGTGTCGTATTAGAGAAGTTGTCTTAACACATTTTACTGGCAGGCCTTTGCTTGCTTTATTTTGAATTTGTTTTCAGATGAGAAGCACCGCAGGGAGCGGGTTTAAACGTCACATTTAGCAGGCTGCTGGTTCTCCACAAGTGGGAGCTGTTCAGACCATATAAACCAGTTTAAAACTAGCTAGATAATTAACTGAATTGGCATTTTGTTTTTAATTCATTGTTAATTTACACTGTGTTCATATTCTCCCCTTCCTGTTTCCCTAAAACTGGTATTTGCCCTAACCAATCGACGGAAAGTGATATATTTTGCATGAACGAGCATGCTGAAAGGTGAACTCAGTATTTCAGTTTGCAACTAATGTGAGCACTGTAAATTTTCGCGACAGTCAACATCGCTCAAGCACTGTATTTCACTGCACCCAAGGACTTTTGGAACTCGGCACGCAAGTGTCACTGTCTGCTGCTTCCCTCTCCTGCTAAAATGTTTCTTGTAGGAGGAAAAATCTAACACACGACATCCACTGTTGAAGCCAGAATATTTGGAATTTTATGAACCACTTGGTAGAGATTCCAATGGACAAAAGGTCTTTGGATCACAGTCCAAATGTCAGCAACATCAGCAACCTCAATTTGAAACATCTCATTGAGCTATAGCATTTGGGAAACAAATGGAATAAATGAATGTGAAACGGCGGCTGAGTGAACTGAACTTTGAGCTAGCTCTTGTGAAGTGTGAACTTGCCCGCTGAGGCTGTTAACCTAGGGATGCTCGGGGCGAGGAAAGTCAGGTATTGATCCGGTGGGTTACTGAGGCTCAGACGATTAATGGCCAACCTCAGTGAGTGGATAGCTTGCCCCACACGGTGATAAGAAAGAGATCCTTCTGGTTTCTCATTTAACACCGCTGTCTTATCAGTGACTAAATTGTTGGTTGTGGGCCTTGACACAGACACAGGCTCCTGTGGTCCGTCTTACTTTAGGCATTTTCCTTCTGGTTTGGTCCTTTTTTCCAACCAGTAAGACAACTGCCAGTGACAAACAACACTCGACCTGTTTGAAATGCTGGAAAAATTGTCCGTGTGGCTAGTGATTCAGAGGTCTGGAGCCAGGCTAGTGCAAACCTGCACCACCTACGGAGAAGTGATATCACTTCAGACTGGTAGCTGTATGTATGCTGATGCGGCCACTTACAGGCCAAGAAAGTGACAGTTGCTGCAATTGCTTCCACTTTTCTTCCGATAAGGGCACAGGTTATATTGGAAGTACACGTCCAGAGTTGCAGGGCTGAAAGTGCTTGCACTGTTATTCTGCAGTTGAATGACATTAGCTGGGTCGGGCAGCAAGCACTTTGCAAACACCATGTATCCAGGGTAATTAAAGTTGATAATAAATTTAACTGTGTTTCTGTTTATTCCTGAAAATACATTTACATTTTCGCAGGCAGTAATTGGCAAGTACATCATGCACAAGAGACGCAAAGGCTGCTTTAATTGAGTGAAATGACATTTTCAGCTTTTGAATCAGTTATTCCTTAGCCTCTAGATAGTTTGCTCTATATTAGCAAACAGTCAGTTCTATCTCCCACAGTCTGGAACAAGAGAGCGGTTTTCACCACCCTCTAATTTGTGATGTCACTCCCATGGACAGCGCAGCAGAGGAAAAACTGCAAAACACGGTAGAAATAGCGGCTGTGACAGCACCCCAGACGATTTTCTGCTGTGGAATTGATAGTGCAGCTAAATCTAAAGCTCAGTTTGATATAAAAAGTTCAGAGAGAGTTTGCAAAGTCAGTCTCAATGGAACAGCTCGGGGCTGTACATTGATACAACATAACAGATGTCTTGGTTCTCTCATTTCCAGCTTTGAGGGAGAGTGTTGTTCATTTTCCCAAGCACTGATTGGACTATCCTAAACTAGAATGTATTCATTCATTCTCTTTGTAACTGCTTGCTTTATTCCTCTGTAAGCCCATTTCTAATTAGTGTCTGGCATTTTTATTGTTGATCTTGTTAGGTTTTAATCATTATTGTTTTACTCGCTGTGAAGCACTTGGTAACTCTTTTGAAAACTGCTATGCAAATAAGGCTTATTGCACAACCCAAAATTATTTTAGGAAAGCCATTAAACTGAGTAGTGCTGCCCTTTGAGTCACTGAGAGACAGGCTAAATACTACAATTGCACACAGTGTAAACACTGCAATACACGCCATGAAAAACAACCAGAGATTGGAAACGCAGAGTTTAAACTCTGATGTGTTTTTTATGCATTTGCTTTCTGTCCTTTCTCTCTTTCCATAGCCAATCATAGCCCTCAGCCCAATGAGCTACACTCACTCACCCATAATGCACAAAAGAGGGAAGAAAAGAAAGCACGGAGAGGATGATAAAAGTAGAACATGCAACAATTTGGCTTTTGTTACTCAAGAAAAAGTCGAATCAATAGTGAGAAAAATGCTGATAATAACAAATAACGCTAATAACAGTCTGCGGGTGACAGTGGCTCGATGTCCATAGATTCTCATTCGAGACTCACTTTGTATCGACTTAACTGAGAATCCTCTCCCCAGCTCTCCCTCTCTATTTTATTTCGTCCCTGTCTCGCTCCTTTGTGTTGGCTTTGGCTCATGCAGGGAACAGCAGAGACTTCCCAGATGTAACAACCGACCATCTCGCAGCATAATTCATAACAACACAGACACTACAGTATAGATATTGGCTTTGAGGGCGCATGTGTGCCAGAGAGAGTCGAGCGGAGAAGAAAGAATGAGAAGGAATAGTCTAATATAGCTACATAATGCGGCAGGCGGGCAAAAATAATATAGATAGAGACAGAAATCCACAGGGGACTGAGAGAGTGGCCTGGAGCGATGGAGTCAGTCCACTTTTCCTGGAAGTACACCACACTAATCTCTCCACCCCACCCACAAAATCTCCCCTCCACCGGATGCCAGCGAGAGCATTGTCAGAGAGCTATTCCCCACAGATAGGTAAATCTTTTTTCCCTCTCTGCACTAAATGGCAACTAAATGTCAGACTTCTGTTCAAGTCCAAGTTCACCTTTATTGTCCCATCTCATTTGCATGCTGAGGAGAGCTGGCAATAGGGGGAGAAAGAGAGATATGGACCACTGAGGAGAAAGGGTCCATTTGGTTAGTTCCACCGCTCTATTATAGCTATCAGTCCCCACAATCTCATAAAACACACCCCTGGCTAGTTGCTCACTTGCAAAACAGGCAGCCTAATTCACAGCACTTTTACAGCAGCACCTCTATTTGGGCAGTTAGTGTGGAATGGCTCGGCACAGAAAGGCCTCAGTTTGTTAGCCTGATATCTGGGAGCCAGATGGGCAATGGGCAGAAATGGAAGAGCCCTACAGCGAGTGATGGAGCAAACGTGGAGGTAGAGAGAGCCAGAGTGAGATGTAATTTACGCTCCCAGAAAATGTCCCCAATGAGGCTGTTCAGTGCTTACGGGAGCCAAATTAGCTACGGGAAGCCATCTATAGTTTATACCTTGGCTAACCTTTGGATCATTTCCCAGTGCTCTCCCTCTCTCTCTCTCTCCCTCTCTCTCTCTCCATCGCTCCCTGTCCTTATTCTCTCTGTTGCTGTGTCTTTCTTAACTCCTTTTCCTTCTCCCCTACTGCTTTCTTTATTCTTTCTCATTTTCTCTTTCATTCCAGCCTTCACAACCCGTCTTCCTCCGCGCTCTGATTAGGCTTCATCGTGCTTTCCGAAGGGTGCAGGTCCACGTCCTGCGGGAGAGCATACGGGGCGGCTCTGTTTAAATACTTAATGGAACTTACCAGCAGCGCTGATCTGATAGAATTGGGGGGAGAGTTGAAAGTAAGGTTTCCCAATGCGGCGACCTCAGCTACCCAATTAAAGCCACTCCGTGATCGAGGAGACTAACAAGTGAAGAAGAGGTGTGTAGGACAAAAGTATTTGAATGCTTAACCAGTGAAGAGTGAAGGCGGCTCTTTTGTCTCCGGTATTTTAGCCTGATCTTGGCATACTGTCGAGAAAATCTTCACTGAGTACTGCTTTGACGGATTCTGCTCCCCGGGGGAGTGTGGGAGTCGTGATTGTCGAATCAATATAATTACAAGAGCTGGAAGTTGTAATGCTTAGAAATGTGAAAACGTGTTCAAGTGGAATCTTTCACTTCTTAAAATATCATGCCACCACTTTGCAAATATACATACATATTTTGAGCCTTTGAGATGCAGGATCTTTGCATTTATTTCCTGTGGTAGATTTAAATATGTTCTAGCAGTTTATAGGTAATATCTGCATCTCCGTATAAGCTAGTGATGTAAATTATTGTCCTCTCTTCATTATGTGTAACTTTAACTGCTCTGGATCTGGCAGCCTTTCATTTTTTTGGCACTTTCACAAGTCATTTATTTAACCACACTAATGCAGTTGAGGATGTCTACCTACCGACTACAACGCTTCTAGATCTTGAATTTATTTGCCATTTTATATACTGGGAAGATGATGAATGTGCAGCCATGTTAAGGCTCTGTGAAACTGGCACTTGCACGGTCCCTGCAGCTGACGAGTTCTTTTCCTATCACAGGCCAAGAGACAAACACACACACTGTGATATTTGGATCAAAAATTTTGGCCATCTGATGCTGTCATCAGTTCAACTCAATTAAATCCAACAAGGCTGCGTTTTTTTTGAATCACTGTTCAAAAATAGGAAAAGGGAAACAGTAGCAGATTGAGATTAAAATAATAATATTTAAGAATATCTTTGGAAGTCAGCTACATTCAATTAGAGCAGCTTGAGTGAAGTCGGCTCAGCAAACAGACTCTCTGAGAGTCTAAATCACGCTGGGAAAATTAGCACCTGTCATGCAACTACAACAGCAGAACAAGTCCTTTCAGAATCGTAACTAATCAAAACTATTTTTGGAGCAGAGACTGAGTAGGCTGACCATTCAGTGAACAGAGAGGATCAGATCTTGGGATGTAGATAGAAAAGTCACTGTTGAGTACTGTCAAGCTCCGTGGATAATAGGTGAGTGGGTGCTCTTTTAAGGGGATTTGGGGATACCAATTGACAGCTCTGCCAACCGGTTTCAGCTCATTTTCATGTTGGATCACTCTAACCATGCTTTTGGATATTATTTGGGGAACATTAGGGATTGAGTGCTGTGTTGAAGTACGGCATTCCAGTGCATAATATAAGGTAGGATATAAATCCTGCATGTGTGTGCAGATTTGTGCTGTTCCTCTGTCAATACCCCAGTTTACCTACAAAGATAGATAATTACATGGCAGTCAGCTGGACTTTAACCCTTGTCTCCAGGTGTTAGTCCGGTACTTGATCTGTCTTGATTTACACTAACTGGTCTCTACATTATCAGACTTTTATACATAAAAAAGCCCTGAAGGCAATTTTCCCCCCATATACTCACTTGGATAAAGATGCTTTCAAACACAGCAGGCTTAAACGATAACACATGAATTTATTTTACATGCAGGTGTGCATGATTGGAATAATGTAAAACTTTTTAATGTTTTTTATGTTATGTTTTTTACGTTTAAAAAAGGCCATCAAGTACTCTTTGGATGTGGCAAGGACGTCACAGCCACTTCACAACTATTTAAATTGCCAATCAAAATGTTTCTTAGCAAGTGTATTCATATTATTTCCTGGTTTGTAGGAGCACATCTGTCTGGACCATTACTGGATATGGAAACAATGTGAACATCTGGCCATCCACCTCTTTATTTATCCATTTTTGGCCAGGGACACATTATAAATGTCCCTGTTTAATGATCACGCAATGCATTTTTGTCTTTCTTGTTTCTTGTTTTTCCTTGTCTTCTTCTTGTTTGCACATGACAGGTGGAGAGACATTTTGCACAACCAATTACTGCTACAGCAGCTGCTACTGGTTTGGTGTGGTGTACAAATTATTTTAAACCCTTCAATTATTAGCAGTGTGTAGGACTTCGGGGGATCTATTAACAGAAATGGAATAGAATATTCAGAATTGTGTTTTTATTCGTATATAATCTTTTTCGTGTTTCCATTGAAGTTAACCCCACTGTAGGTTCTCCTACATGCTTGGAGAGGGTGGTGTGAGGGTGCAATCTGCAACCTCGCCACTAGATGCCAATAAATCCTACACACTGCTTCTTTATGCTTGAAAAATTCTTCCTCTTGCCTCACAAACCTCAATTTCACCCTGAAGCGCAAGCGAATGTCTTGAGAAGTTTACTACATTGATTACGTATGACATAAATAACTATTGCTACACCACAAAACATAATACAAAATTTTGCTCCAATTAAGCTACCCCACACGCATTTCAAAGGCAATGTTTAATATCCTTGATCATTGTTCTTTTGCTCAGAGGTTAGCTAGCAGCAGTAGCAGAAAATCTGGCTAAGTTGGCAGCTTTGCCCTTAATTAGTAAAGAAAAAACAAGTAGTGTTTGTCTACACCCTGAGGCCCTCAATGAAATCTGCCTTCATTATAATATTGGTTACAATGATAATTTGCCATAAAGCCGTCTTTAAAAAAACATGTGATTGCCAAGGCCATGCTCTAATGAGGAGTTCTGTATTAAGTTCTGATCTCATCACAGGGGTTAAAAGTGGATTATGCAGAGAGCTTCGAACTATGCTTTTAAAACAGTTAAAGCAGTCACACTGTTAGGGTAGAGAGGAAAACCATCATCTAAATTAACTCTGGGGTTATCTGACTTTTTAATGTGGAATCGCTTCAAAGGCAAAGCGAGGACATTTGCAATAAGAAAAATGTAAAGTGCAAGTGTTGGTGAGTCATTGCTAATGTGTTTAAAAGTCTGGCTTCAAATGGAACCGAGGGCAAATACATAGACACAGATAGATTAAGTTTGTCTGCAGAGACAAATGTGCACACAGCTACACACCTCGCGTGCCGTTGAAGAAAAGGGTCTGCCGGCGGGGATTCTGGATAACCACGATTGATCCATCGTAGTTCTGCAGGCGGCAGGAGATCTGGGCCGTACCTCCCTCCAAGACTGTCACATTCTCCGCCTGCACTGCCTGACAACGGGCTGGGGGAGAGAAAGATGGACGTTAATATAGTGATTCAGAGTGGGGGGGTGATGGAGAGGAAGAAAAAGAGGGAGAAAAGAGGAGAGGGACAAATAGGAGGAACAGATGCGGCGAAAAAGATGTTCAATTTGCACAGCGCTTGAGATAGAACCTTTCAAAATAAGGTACTTAAAGCATCCTTCATTTACTCGCTATTCATCATATGGACACAACAAGGGAGAAGAGGGGGAGGAAAGGAGAGGAGGAGACAGAGTGATGGAGATAAAGAGATTGAGAGTGAGAGAAAAGACACTGAAGGACTCGGATCCTTATGAACAATGTACTCTTATGATTATAATAGGGATGATTATAATTACTGCTATTCATCTTTTTATGTGCACAAACGCACACATATAAACAGCCGTACTGCCTCTGGCTGGTCTAACAGAATGCATCAACACACACATTTGAATACATAATGCCTTATTAAATCTCTAAGTGGCTGTCGGTCTTGAATTTTAGACACACACCAGCACACCCGCGCACACGAACGGACGGAGATAAACATGGTCACACATGGACAAACACGCTCACACACAGGCACACATGCAGTGCAGATCACAGGATGGACCGTGGGCCCGTTCATACCTGTGTTTGTTTAGCTAAATTAATAGCTTGAACTGAATCTGTGATTGCCTCAGTGTGAAAAGGTGCTGAGCATTGAGACTCAAATGCACTTCACACATTCTTAATGCCATTTATCATCCGGGTACAAGCTAAACCAATTGATTACATTCCATCATCCCAATGTAACGGTTCTTATTACAGGTATCCGGAAAGTGGTAGGAGGGAATCACTCATAGCCACTTAATAAATGGCATTTTGGCCATCACCATCTTGGTTTTTGGTGTTAACTCTCTTGGTGTTTTGCAACCAATGCATGTGCAAAACAGACTGGGAGCTGAACAAGCAGCCTAATTATAGGCTAAAGTCAGAATGGCCCACTGATCAGATAATAGGACCTGAAGGTATCTTTGCAAGTATTTCCACCTGGACAATCTTTGTGTTTGAATGCTACACAGAGCAGGTCTGAAATCTGGTATGATTTGATGAGGAGAAGATGTGGAAAAGTGGCGTTCAATACACATTTAATGCACACAACACTCAGGTTCAATTCTCTCATGCTGCAGAATGAATGAAGAATAAATGACAGAAGGATCTCATATAGTCGTGGCTCAGAGCCAGATACTCTGATACTTTAAAGGTTCTTAAAGCCTTAAAGAATGTTTCCCTGTATGATGGTCAGCCTGTCAACACAGAAGCAACAACTTACTCAAGTTTTGACACTGTGGGCGTAAAGTCTGTTCCAACAGTTACATGCTGTATATGAACATGAAAAAAGCATTCAGGATTCATAATAATGTGAAAAGGAATGGTACTAACAGCTAGCGCGAGTGCTACTTAGTTATTTTGGTTAGCGAGGGGCATTCAAAATGGACAAATTGCAACCACAATTGTGCTATAAATAAAATGGTTATTAAAGTAATACATCAAGTGAGAAGTAGGGTCATTTTCCCATTCACTTTCATATAATCTGACTTCTTTTGCAAATGTTGGAGCTGCCCCCTGCTAACCACTTTTGCATTGGCTTCACTTTTAAGGCTCGGAGTTTGCTGCTTGTGAACTTTCCCCGACACAAATACACCAGACACTGAGTTATGTGTGCATGTGGAGTGACACACACACACCACCAGAAACTTTCTTGCATTATTTTTCAGACAAACTTGTCAGGCCCTAAACCCAATATTTTTAGACAAGGGGGGGTGAGAAACAGCAGGGAGCCTCTTTGATGTTGCCGACAGCCCAAGAGTCAGTAATGAGGAGGTTGATTATGCTCTGATTGGAGCGCCCTCCATGTTTGTGGGTCAGGCTGTTGACACAGCTCAGCTGAGTCACACCTCCCGCTGAGCACAATGGACACTACGCCATTTGAATTCAAATGATTTATGCACAATTAGCCATAAGGCACCAGCCAGCAGTAGAATGTGATTGCCTTGAAGAGAGTATCAGCTTTCCCGTCTCCCAAAACTAGTATTTACCAATTTGCATCTCCATTTGCATTCCCTCTCTCCTTGGCAAAGTGTTGGCCGCGGGGAGGATTTAGAGAAAGAACGACATCAATATCGAAACATGATGATGAAGCAGGCAATAAGAAGTGCCGATAAAGACGACGGGACTATATATTTTTCACTGCTGGGTCTAGCGGTGTCTCTGAGCTCTGTAAAACACCTTCAGAAGGCAGGAAATGTTGTGGGACAAACAGATGGTGGCTGCCATAGCAGGAGTTGCTGACTTGACTGCTTTGGGCCAAAATGAATGTCTATATCTGCAGCCGAGTGTGCCCTGAGTTCCAGAGTATGTGCGTGCACAGTAAGTGGGCATGTGCATTGGGTGCGCATATGCAGGGGTTGGCATATTGCAATTAAGCAGCTTTAACATCATCTGATCCCGCCAACTTCATCCAAATTTAATTCTCCCCTCGATTTTAATCTCTTTTAATGAAATAATCAAAGCCTACATATTCATCACATCAGGGGAAACGGAGAGACACAGTGGATATTGAACCGAAGACAGAGAGAAACCAAGAGGGGATAAAGACAAAGGGGACTCTAATACTCTATGGAACAGAGAAAAAAATCTTGACAATTACCACTAATTGTAGTCATTATTGCTCCCATTCCCTGCATCAATATTGTGATTCATATCAGGGGCCATCAGGGCCTGCCACCGCCATCCCAATTATTTTTCTAATAGCTGTTATTACTCGTCACCATGGCAACCAGGCTAAGCCGCCATTGTTTTAAACAGTGTTAATTGCAATAGTCCTGCTGTGCATCTCGACCGAGTCAGCGCGGTGCCTTTGTGTGATTAGTGACCCATCAGAACCAACAGAGGAGGAGAGCCTCAAGTGCCAGAGTGACTCCAAACAAAGAAAGCGGTCAAAAGTTTCTTCCGGGAGGAGTCCAGAAAAACTAATGAGCTGTCCATTTGTACACCCACTTCTCCTGACAGCTGTCACCCCTTCAAAGGAAATTAGCTGCAGTGGCGTAGCAGTAAAGCGCGAAAGAAAAGCGACAAAGAAAAGTAAAAATAAAAAATCGTTAACCGCTGTTGCGAGCAGGATGGCTGGCATCCGCTGTCGCCCGCTGAGAGATGCCACCCAGAAACACCTGCTGGCTGCTGGGGGATGATCAATCTGTGTGAGGAGAACAGAGGGATGGAGGCACGATGGGGGAGTGAGAGCTCTAACCAGGAAATGATAGCAGGGAGTTAGGAAGCGATGGTTTGGGTATAATAATGCAGCTGGCGGGGGCTGGACGAAATATACGAGAGATGACGCATATTCTTCCACTCCGGCTCATAACGCAGCTGGGTACAGCACTTTAGTTTGACTGTAGGTTTTATAGGCTGCCATTCACATCAAGGCCGAGAGCCTGTGCTTCTGATCACCAGCATAAGTATAGTGCAGAGAGGGAGCGAGGAGGAGGGGGAGGGACTCAACCTCTGTGACAGAGGTATTAATCTGCCCCCCATTAAAATCTGTGCCCATAATAAAATACTCCACAAGCGTTGAATCATATTAAGAGAGAATGCTGAGTGCAATCGATACCATGGTAGTGCACTGACTGCCTATGATCAACGGATAAATAAAGCAGGATGGGGAACAACAACGATCACTTCTCTCTCCAACCAAGCGGGGGCAGTATTTCATAGCAGTGAATTGGTGCTTCTCATCATTGGAAATGCCACTACCCCCGCTGTCACCGGGAAAAAAGGAGCCTTTATTTACTACGGCAATAGAGATCCGAGAAGGGCCATCATTTCAAAATACATAAACAAATAAATAAATAATAGGTGTGCAAATTCATAAGACAAGGCTGTTCAGGGGCCCTTCCTAATGGTCCCGCAATGGGGTTGAGTTATAAGCCGAGGGAGGCAGGGGGATAGAGGGACAGAGGGAGGGGATGAAGGGAGGTGTGGAGAGTTAAAAGAGGGGGATTTGGGAGGCAGCCAGGTGGACTGCTGGCTCACCCTTGGTCACGGTAAATTCTAGAAACTGCCTCACTGGTGCAGGGTTAGCGGGCTGAATTACCGCCTTGCTGCGTCTCTCTCCCTCGGCTTCACTCTGCCCTTATTTTTTATTTTTTTCTCTCTCTCTCTCTGTATGTCTCTGAGAGTGAAGAGAGGAAAAGACAGAACAAAAAGACAAGCCACATAAGAGATGAGCTGTCTCCATTTGCCCCAAACAAGCCCCCATGTATCCTTGAAGTAGTGCAGTCAATGTCTCCCTATTCATTATCTCTCATTATCTTTCAATTGGAAGTGGGCCAAGAGCTTGTGTTTTCTTTGCATGCTGGCCACGGATTTACAAGGGAATCGATGCAGGAGACTACAATGCATAACCCCGTATGCTATTACTGCTTTAATTAAAACAATAACAGCAGCTCATAGTTTGCACTCTTATGGGGTCGTCCGTTGGCAACTTCTCCATCTCTTCCCATCTGGATGTACATTTTTCCTGTTATCCCCCGAGTCTGTGAGGCGAGCCGGGTTTCAAAGTATGTATGCAAATGAAGTTTGCAATGTTTATGTGTATGTGTGTGTGTATGTGTGGAGGCACATTTGCTCCAGGTTAATCACAGAGTTTTGTGGTGTACTGACTCTATAAAATAGCTGACTTTGAGGTTCTTCTCCTCCATAGCTCCCTCTGCAGACCCACAACTTTCCCCCATTCCCTCACCCCACTTTCCCTCCTCAGTCTAAAATTATCACTCCATCTCTCTGAGGGAGCCAGAACTCTGCCAATCATATCCAGTGTAAAGAAAAAAATGCTCCCTCTATAAATAATACATAATCCTTTACAAATCTCGCTCTCGTCTCTCTCATTACCTTGGTTCTGTCGTTTTCTCCTGTCCTCCTTTTCTTTCCTTTTTAAGCAAACCCCAC
>CAFUXE010000406.1:215041-231210 GCA_903364295.1 Serranus cabrilla
TCATGCAACTCTTTTAGTTTAGAATAACAGTTTAAAAATCATTTTGCTTCAACACTGTCTTAAGGAGAATTGTGCCTCTATTATTTGTACTCTGCACTCAAACGCCTGTTCTTTTGATTTGTGCTATAACTTTGGTGAGCGGGAACTGTTGCGAGAATGGCTTTTTACAACACTAACACACCACCAGCGATGTCACTGATTTATGTTAAATTGTATCATATTTCATGGAGATAATATCTGATTTTCTCTCTAATTTCACTGCTACACATGTCGGGTCTGCCAAGAAATGTAGTGGGATTCATAATAACCTCTAGTTGCCATAAGTAAGTTAACTAACTTTTCCATATTACCAGGACGTGGAGCTGATAAGGGGTTTTGAGGAATGTTGGCATGAAGTGAAGCCAAGTGAGCAGACAGAGGACGACGTTAATAGAGGAAGATAATCAGAAAAAGTGATCTTCTCATGGCAGGATTTGCAAGTAATATTGGCGGGCTTGCTAAGTCTTGTGTTGTTGCGCTTGCTTGATGTTTTATTTGTGTTTGCAAAGTTGTGAACTAGTTTTTAGAGCTAAGCGATATAATCCTAATGTTTGTGTATGGCTGTTCATAATCATGATAGTGGTTTAGAAGTGAACTGAAGTGATAATTAAGTGAGTAGAAGCTTCAGGTGTACTTAATCGCCAAAAATATTGCATAACATTGCTTTGACCATATATGCATAAATAACCTTCTTTTTTATCCAAGCAGAACCACACCAAATCTTTTTGCAGACATCCTGATCTCTAGTGTCAAAGTCCTGTGCTTTGTATGCCAAACTACCAATCCCAACCTGCTCCCTGTGACTGCTGCGCTGTATGAGACACTCAAACTTCCTGGGCTGGAAAAAAACTTGGCCACTAAACGTAATCCCAGCTGCAATTACTTTTCCTACAAAACGTAATTGGCAAAGAAATGAGTCTATGTATTTTGTAGGAGACAGGGTTGCGTTGTGAATGACTGAGGAGGGCCTGGAACACACCAGGAATCATACTGAGTCAAAGCTGCTGTTCAGGGATACAAACAACGATATTTTAAGGTGAGTACTTTTAGTTTGAACAGGGGGGAAAAAAACGGCTACAGTTGCAAAATGTGAACTTAACAGTCGTGCAGGCAATGTGTGAAAAGGGCTTCAGAAAAGGCAACAGTCATAGTGTGAATAACATCTGTAACACCGGCAGTCAGACAGATACAGCGGGAGTCAAGGTAGCTGCAGGTTTTCTCATTTGCTCAGATAAAGAGAACTGCAGGATCCAAGGTGCTCGAGCATACAGGCCAACAAGGCTAGGAGCTCTTTAATGCAGACTAACATATAAGCGTGGTCTTGGCCCTTGCTGTTCTCATGCATGCATTCATAGAAAGACACAGTTTAAGTATGAGAATGCATTACAAGCATATTATATTATGCAGAACCATGCAAGTCCCCCCCATTGGGATGCAACAGAACGCTAAGCTCAGTCATCCCTTATTCAGTTAGATAAATGCAAACAGTGTTACCTGCCAACTTGAGAACGTACTGTCGGAGCTTCCTAACGAGAGTTTCCGTGTGCGCTGTGAGCCACATGCTACACAGCTACCTGCTGGGAGTAACACTCATTATCCATGTGGCATCATACCTCCCAGTGACAGGCCACGACTCTCTGCTCACTGTTTTCTCTGCAGCTCTGCATGTGTCAGTCTTTGTGTTCGCTGTGCATGTGCTAACATTTGCTTGTTACACATGTAGAAAGCTCCTTTGTTCCCTGATGTGTGTGTGTAGGTGTGACAGATAGGTTGTAACTCTGTCTATATATGCATGTACCGGTTCACCATTTTGCTCTTTTCTTTCCAGGTATATGCGTGTGAAGTGTTACTGATGTGCGCATCAACCTGTCAATGCTGCAGCTGCTAATGTTTCATTTTTGTGCGCTCTGCAGGAGGTTGGTTTGTACATTTCTGTGGAGCTGGAAGCGTGGTCTGGACCAGGTTGGCTGTCGTGGAATAGTGTGGGTGACTAGAATTGAGCGGCTATGTGCCACCTCGCCGGGGGGTACCCTGCCAACCGCCTTGCCCCCATTCCGCCAATTCACAAACGCCTAACAAAGGGATAATTTCTCCCTCGCATGATATAATCTTTCCTTTCACCCAATGCCTCAATGGAACCCTTTATGGCTTTTTATCACATCTCTCTTTCCCCTCCCTCCCGCCATCTCTTTCTGTCTTTCTCACTCTGTCTGTTGCTTTCCCCGGCCCCTCCCCGCTCGTCCGTCTCTCTCCCTGATTGCCCTCTCTCTGCCTCTGTTGCTTTTTTCCGATCCTTTTCTTGCTCTCCTCTTCTCTCACTCTGACCTTACAGAGGGTCTTTGCACTGAAGTCACTCTTGTTACTCTTTCTCCCTCCCTCTCTCTCTCTCCCTCTCTCTCTGGAGGAAAATCACACACTCATCAGTTTGCCGGCTCTGTTCCTGACGAGCAGGCTCGCAAGGAGAATATTAACGAAGCTCCTCAGCCAATTAACACCTAAAGCACATAACAACCTTTTATGCCAGCAGACACACTCGCATGCATGTGCGTGCACAAGTACGTGCTGCACATGCACAGATACACTAATGCACGCAAACACTTGCGGGAAAACACACACGTTGGCTGCCGCACATAATTTGGCCTGAGCACACCTACTCATACAAGCAAAGAGGCTCGCATAAACACACACATAGGCCTCAAAGCAAGGGCGCGCTATCACACACACACACATGCACACACACTAATAGATTGTGCTGATGAGTGTGGGTGCAGAAGGAGGGGTACATTTATAGGAGCAATGGGAAGTAATGTAGAGAGAAAGGAGATGCAAACAAAGTGATGAGCAGCAGTGAGGCAGAGAGGGAGAAGGAGAGAGAGGTGAGCAAAGAGGGAGGGAAGGAAAGATTGTGAGAGCGAGGAGAAAGACAGATTTATGGAGTGTGAAGAAAGGCATAAAGAAAAGGAGAAAATCAGTGATAGAAGGTTAACGTGGCTTGGCTGCTCCTGACATGGTTCATGCTAATTTGAAAGGTTTAATAGTGGGTGAGTGCACACGCACACGCACACACACATAGTGGACGCTGGCATACACATAGTTATCTTCGCCAGGACAACACAATGCATAAAACATGGTGGTAGAAAGGGCATTAGCAGTGAACCTTTGCACACACACACACACACATTTCTGGACACATGTGGGGCAGTATTCTGATATGCATAAAACATGGCGAGAGGAAGCAGGAGCAGGGGGCGTAGGGGAGATAGGGAGAACAAGTGCGAACGGACAAAAAGCGTATGGTAATGACCCGGATAACGAAAGGCTGCTGCAAGGGGTGGAGAGTCAGAGAGAGTGAGAGGGGGACAAGTGTGAATGTGATAAAGTAATGGTGAGGAGGGAGTGAGAGAAACTTTCCTCACGGCCTGCTGCTTTTGGATTGAACAGCGTGCAAATGAAAAATGGAGATGAAATAATTAGACAGGCTGACTAGAAGCGCTCATCTAAATATGTAAATGCACTTAATTTTACTTTGATTTGCTCCACTGCTTCCCTATCACTCTCCCACTTCTATCTCCCCCACTTTCTTCCTGCCATTCTCTCCCTCTCATCTGCTCCTATTCCACTCTCGCTTCATGTTTCTCATCTCTTTTCTCCCCCTCTCTCTCCGTCCCCGTACTTCTTTCTACTCTGTTTTCTCTCTCGGCGTATTAAAGCTACAGTATGTTAATACACTGTAGGTATGTCAGCTTGATTATTCACTGTTTTATGGACTTGCGGGAGTCAGAGAAAGAGAGAGTGTGTTTAATTAGTTCATTCACGCCTGTCTGACTCTGTGATGGGGTGTGCATTTCTGTGCGTGGCTGCATAAACAGTAACATGCACCCGTGTGTACATATTTGTGCTCCATCTTAATACAATCATTCCTCCTGTCCATGCTGGCTTTGAAGCAATCCCTTCAGTTCAGTAAAGCTAATATGATGATTCATAAGTCAGAGTTGGTCAGATCAAGAGTGTATTTGTCAAAGATGGTATTTTTAGTGCAATACTTCCTCTTTGTGTGTCCCTTCACACTGTTTACGTGCCAAAGTGAAATCCAGGGATCCATCCTGACATTTAGGTTTGTTACTGGAATTAAACCACAGAAGTGTATCCATGGAGAACTAGATGCTGGACACAAAGATGGCACCAATCCAGTCCAATGAGAAATACTTGCATGGTGCATATGCCAACAAAAAAACCAAAACATTTTATAGCCCCCAGGTTAACTTCCTGGTTATGCACAGCAGGGTTTATTCTGTTAGCCCCACCCACGAGTTCCCACTCGGCCCATAGACTTTACAATGTGATGACAATACGGATTTAAAATCATTTTTCACAGCTCAAGTAAGGTTTTTCAAATATAAAACCTTCATGCATCAAATATTCCTATAAAAAAGAGTCACAATTGACCTCTGTTGCAGTTTGAGGCGTCCTGTTAACAGTTTTATAGATGTCTCTTTTATAATGGTGGTTTATGGGGAAAAAAAGCTTTTTGGACCACATGGAGACTTTTTTGTTGCAAGCCTGAGTGGTGACACCATATCCATTTCTATAACAGATCTGTACAGAAGTGAGCTGAAAGTTAGCAAGAAGCTAGCATCTTAGCCTCTGAATGATCTCAGAACTCACTAGGAACTCCAGTTCTTTCAGTCATGCCATTCCCCCACGTCTCTCTCTTCCTCCCTCTGATTTCCATCTGTTTACGAAGCAGATTCATAAAGCCCCAGGACAAGCACAAAGTTTTGCTTGAGTTGAAATATTTTCAAATCGTGTGGACACGTCTTTGCCTAACCTTGTGTCTAAACTGCATTTCACTCCCACGTCTCATGCATCAGATATGCTTATACTTTATCTATAATGCAGTTGTCTGCACCGGCTCCATGCAGGCTTCCTCTCAGAGGGATAACTGCGACCTGAAGCATTTATTTACATTTCAAGTACATATGTGCAATAACGCGTGGTTGATCTTCAATATCAAAGGCACTCAAAAAATTGATTTATCTACATTCTGCAAATTAGGCAGAGCAGAGTGTGCTACTATGTGAACCAGAGAGTAGCACACTCTCCTTTCACTGTGCCCAGCAGCTGGGAAGCACCACACGGGAACTTCTTGGGTATCGACGAACTGCAGTGTTTATTCATCAACAACGTGTGACCTCCAGTGTACATTGCTGCCATGACACAACTTCAGCGGTGACCTTTCCCTCTGCTCTGAGCGCCATCACCAGGCTGCACTGAGCGCAGCCACCATCACTCTCTGTATCTCATCCACACACACACAGGGTGAGGCTGCTGTCACACGTTGTGACCATCACCTGGGCGCCTGATTATGTGGGCAGTGCAGGATGCGACACAGATGGATGTTGTCTTTGCTATTGGTTGAGGCTGTGACTTTGCTGGTGCTCCACAAGATGCAAAGATGCAAATGGAAGCAGATATTTTCTTTGCCCGTGTGGAATGAAAGTAAAGCGGAGGCGAATATGGTAAATCTGCTTGTATGTGACCCCAGGAGACTGGTCCCCCCTCAAAAACTACCCCAGAGGTTGTTTGTACAGGCAACAAGATACGAGCCATATTTACGTTATATTAGACTTTTCTCCACCGCCCTCTAGTGGCCATGGAAATTATGAGCTATGGCGATGAGGAATATAAATGACGGAAGTCAAACAGATGTTGGACTTTAACTGAGAAGAACAGGTTTTGCATCCAAAGTGAAAAAAAATTAAACAATGTGATTTAAACATAACTGAACTTTCGCGCCTCACATTTTTGTGCATCATGTTATAACATAACTATGTCATGCTGTCCTTCACTTTCTGTACATTTATTTACTGTTTAAAATGTCTTTTATGCCGCCTTGCCTGTACGTTTTTTTAACCTTTATCAATGGTTTTGGAGCCTAAATTAAATAAAACTGCAGCCTTTTTATACAACAAACTGTACGTGTAAGTTTAATGACGTGTGCCCTATTTTAAAAACGCTCTGCTCTGTACTACAAACAGCGAAACACTCATATGGATATTATGGTTGGCATTGATAAAAGATCTGATCACTATTGTTTAGGTTGGAGATCTTCTTGGACTGGAGCCTTATTTGGCGGTGCAGACTAACCGTGTGTCTGGACCTTAAACGTCATGTAAGTGCTGACAAGACATTTGTGCTGCCACAAGCGAACCCGCCATTAGTAGCTAATCCCACACACTCACATGTTTCAATTTGTGTGCAAACCTGCCGCCTCTAAACCTGAACGCACCTCTTTCAGTGGAGGAGGGTATCGCTTTACAGTTGCTAAGAGAAGATAAATGAGTCTTTCCTCATACATACAGCATGACGTGAGTATCATGTTAAGTGGGACATGAAATAGCCCAGCGTGTTCTGTGTCTGTTCAGTGTATTACTGCAGATTATTTGATACCGATGCTGGTATTTGTATAAAAAGGTGGCTCTTGTAATCCCACAGTAAGAAGATAAGGCACAAAGCATTTTATTTATCTTGTTTTGGAATTTTCTCTGGAAGCTGCCCATGCAGATTTCATCTCTACTGTATTTTTTAAAGTCCAATAATTAAGGCAACAGTTCACAGATCCTGTTCTAATTAAATACATTGTGCATGAATTCTAACCATGACTGGTTTCTGAAACTTGTAAACAAAGCTGGCTGCAAAGCACTGTGAAATTAAAATCTCCCCTCCTCTCATATTTCCAAGAATTTTAGTAATCGCTTTTTTAAGTGTATGTTGACTGAACATGTTATTAAATTAGATTGTGCATTTTCATTGTCACTTGTATTTGCAGAGGTTTCTATTAAAACAGAGATCTCAATTTTAATGAGGCTACAGTACCTGCAAGCATAAGTGAAAAATGAAAATGTGAGCAAGTTTGTGTGTGTCTGCTGGATGTGTGTGTGTGTATGCATTTGTCTGTGTGAGTGTGTGTGTGGATTATAGATTAGAAGTCACTGTGGAAAAAGGCAGCTGTCCTTCTTAATGACAATCTGTCAGAGCTCTCCTCCAACCGCTCCTCCTCTTTCATCAGCCTGTCTTCTCTTCCTCCAAGCCCGTCCTCCTCTCTTTAGTCGGACTTGTACCAAACATCCCTCACTGGGACTCTCACTTCCTGTTCCTACAAGGTGACTCTGACAGCGGTCCTCCTCGTTTTACCTCTTTTTGTTTCCCCTTCTGTCCTCCTCTCTGCCAACTGTGCTCTCTCTATATCAATTAGTGCATTTGTTTTCTTGTTGTTGTTTAATTTTTACATATTATTTTGTCAGAAAAATAACGTAATTGTGGGGTTTTATTTCAAGATCTTTTAAATCTTGAGCATCTCGATCTATAAACATAATAATAAATGCATATGTTTTTATGTATTTTCATCTATTTAATCACTTTAACACAGCACTTTGAATTGCTTTTGCATGACCTCCACAAATAAAGTGGTGCTTGAGCATCCACCCACATTTCAGCCTCCCACATCACAGTTAAATGATGATATCAGACAAATGATGATCAATGCAGACAAATGACTATTTCACTAATTGCGACACATGATGAGACTACTAATAGCCGTTTCTGTCGTTTTTTTGGATCAAAGGAATGATTACTGATAGAAAATACAAGTATGATTTATTGGATCAGAACAAGTTTATCACTTTTCTTCGGGCTATAACTTTGCTCTCCTTTCCACCATCTGTCTTTCTGCCACCGCTGTCTCAAGTCCAGGAACGTGAACTGTCTTATGGGTTTTGATTTGATTTGATTCCTTTCAGTCCTTCGTTGTTCTTTTTGTTTATGTGGCTTTTTTTCTATTTCCATGTTTTCTTCCTAGGAGAAGAAAAACAAGGGTTTTTAACATTCCTTGTGTTTAAAATGTGTTCCTCTTGCCAACATCTGATAGCTAAAGGTATTAAACGCAGCATATATTTGCCTCCGTCCCTCCCGCACTCACACTCACCACACTGCCCACATACATCAGTTGGCATGTTCAAGGTACCTATCACTGCCTCCACACAAGTGACCCTGACACAGCACTGTTTTTATTCATGAGCCCTCTCCACCTCTTCGCCTCTCTTCTTCACATCCTCCAGCTCTAACTACCCTCAGGCTCTGTTTATTCATTTACAATACGCAACTGTTGTTTTACCTACATAATTGGTAAAAGTGCTCCTTGCAATGAACATATGTCGACCTAAACACACACAACTGCACATCAATCAGCCACTGCGGTGCGGGGATAATTAAATTGAGATATCTCCTATATATTAATCATACTTTTAATAAGCAGACGACCAACTTCATACACTCATTGGCAGCCCCTAACGAAGGGCTATTTCTCTAATCTGCTAATTGTCTTTCAACTGGACTTCTGATTGATTATTATGAGTTTAATGATTAAAAAGGAAAATGAATGTGAAAAGCTGCCACATCTCTATTTCACCCTACCTTTTTTATAAGGGCTGTCAATCACACACAGCACTCAGCAGATCACAGCGAAGGCCAAGAGGAGCAAAGGACGGTTCAGTCTCCATTCCTCTTGTGCCAAAGTGAGAGAAAAAAAAAAGAAGTATCAATTCATCTAAGAGATTTGCTTTCCCTCGTTTACTGGCTACTGGGCGCTCTTTGCCTTTAACAAGCAAATACTTGTTCAAACCGCTTTAATAAGCAAACAGCACACCGTGCTTCTCAGAACACCGTGCACGGTGAATACAACACACAGACAGACACACGCACATTCCTCTATTTACTTCCTGGACGACTTAAAGTGGATGGAGAGTCTGCAAAGCCACAGCAGAGGGATCCACCAAATGAGCCGAAGTAGCTTGGAGCAATTAACCAGCCTGCATTTTATACACCTCTCGCCTCTTTAAAAAAAAAAAAAGAGTCTTTCGCATTTCATTCAGCTTCACTTCAACAGCACGGTTGGTTAACTAGCTTGAGGGAACTTGGGGGATTTGAGACCTTTTAGAGACTAACCACAAGAAGAAGAATTAGACCCCAACTAGCATGACTAACGCTTGTAACAGCGCTGCTATCAGGCAGTGTTTTATCTGTGAGCTTCCCAGTACACCTGTTGGTAATTCTAATGAAGAGAATAACACCCCCAGCAGGGGACTAAATTAAGTTGCAGCAGTCACAAACAGGCCTAATAAGGTATTATGTGGGGCCTGCACACCCATACATAAATCCACGCTGCATGCGTTTATGTGGATATAGATGGATGGGTTCCAGTGTTATTACACGACTTGAGAACCCTTTCACATCGGAAAGGATGTATGCATTCTGTATTCATTAACACACACGCACATATATACACGAACATCCAGTTTTTTGGGATTACTGCCATGACAACCCTCCTTTAATTTCCTCCTAGCCTTAAATAAGAGCTTGAGTCCATGGTTTAGTAATGATAGTTATTACACTGCTCTGCCTGCAGGAGGCTATCACACAGACACACACAAACATAAACTCACACACACACTTACACGCCATTTAACTGATACATGTGCAATTGTGCCGTTCAGTCGGGGAGTTATTTTGGAAGAAACCGACACCATGCAAACGCACTCATGCGAGCAAACACATAAAAAGCACACACAAAAGCCCTCACAGCATCACACACACCATCATTCTTTGCAGCTGGTCCCTTCTCCTCCACACCCAGATCCTCATACTAACATCCATCGCCTAGCAACCACCTATCAGGAAACACGCTCACCTCCGGACCCAGAGTCGCCTGCCCCTGACAGGCAGCCAATCAGGTGAGTTGCTCCCCTGGGGAAAAGCTACTGTGATCAAAAGGAGAAGGGGGGGAGGGGGGATGTGGAGGGCTAGTCAATAAGGCCTCAGCGGCGCCACAGAGAGCTTCCTCTCTTTTTCTCTGTCAAGCTTTTCACTCCGTTCGTTATGTTCTTTTGACACAGTTATTGATGTCAACGTACTCGAACTTCTTGCCAGCTCTGACCCTCCTCTGTCTGTGTGGAGGAGGCACTCCAAACATATTTGTAGACATAATGCATCAAACAGTAATTGACAACTGTGTTTTCTATCTCTATGCTCATAGACACCACTCACGCTAAAATAAATACTTGTGCCACTTACAGGTTATTTCTGTCTCAAGCTTATATTTCACCAAAAACATTCTCATTGCAGGCATTTTCTTGACATTTTCTCATTTTTTTTGGCACTGTTTTCCAGACTTTATCTTATCAAATCGGGCTTGAAATTTGCTTCCTATCCCGGCTAACAAAGATGCCTCAAATAACAAGACACGGGCTGTGACGATGTTTCAGATTGTGACAGTGTTTGTATTGCAGCATGTTTTGAGGGGGATTATGTCCGGCCAGAGAATTTTATTTCTTTTTCGCTGGTGTCAGGTGATTGACAGTAAGCGGAGCACAATGTAACACAGTGATATGAAAGCACTCAACCTGGGGACTCTCTGGCACAATGAGATAATGATAAAACAGAACTCTAACAACACCAAATCAAGGCTTCATTTTTTACTGTGATGGATTTTCTGTCTTGGGCAATTTTCGAGTCTGTTGCAAGTTGTTTTTTCGAGCTGAAAAATGGCAGCAAAAATGGCATCTTGTGATGGTAGAAAAATGAACTGTTTTGTCTCTCCGGCTCTTTTAATACACCGCTGGGAAAAATATATAGAAGAGAGGCACAAACTTAAACAACAATATTATCTGTTGACACTAAAACTGAGATGATCCTGCTGGTTCCTTATGTGGCACTGACTTTAGGACCTGTAATCTCACAAGAACTCACTTGATCCAATGAAACCCCAATCAAAACAACAATGGAGGCAGAGGATCAGACTCAGCATGCTCAGCCTCACCTCTCACAGTAATAAACTCAGCTGCTGCTGGTTACTGTCGGATCTGCTGCTGGACTGATTCAGAGACGGGATTTGGCCAGAATCTGTACAGATGTTGGGGTGTAATTATCAGACATGTTTGACATTATTAGGGTAGCTTCACAGGTTTAGCTGAAATTGAATCCCACAGTGTAGCAGAAAAATTTAGGCTGACCATTGGTCCTGATCAAGCCTTTCATCCAATTGTCAGGGTGGGCAAATCTGCTGTAAATCAGTCTGATAATCCTCTGGCATACTACCAGCCTTACTCTATCTATGTCTTAGACCCTCTCTGACTCTCTCTCATTCAATACGACTCCCCCTTTTCTTCTTCTGCTCCTTTATTGTGAGATAAAGACTTCCATGAGCCTCCATTCTGGACATACACGTCTTGTTTGTTTTGGTAGGTGACTGGCAGGTAAAGACATCTCCAAACTCTGCATGGGCATAAACATGATTCCAATGATTCCAAAAAAGTTGGGATGCTGTATTAAACATAATTAAAAACAGAATGCATTAAATTCAGAACTCAATGTTTACTTACATAAAACATACAGTCTTTGTTCAATTGTCATTATCGCATTCTGTTTTATTTAATTTTCAGCCAACGTCCCAACTTTTGGAATCTGAGTTCTTTTCTCGATTAGTGGGTGAACTTTCCCTTTAAATGTTTTCTACAGCTCTTATTTACAACCAGGGCTGCTTTTCTACACTCTACAGTGGCTGAGGCTTGTGGGTATTGTAGTACAGAGAGCTATTAACTATAGGAAAAAGTTGAAAGAATTAAAACTGATGACCATAACACAAATCTCTTGTTATCTCTTATCTACCCAGGAAACACAGAGGATCATTTATTTATTTATTTCGAATATATTTCTGGAACTGCCAACACCTGCAGAGCCGAGGAGGAAGCCATTCATGTTAAAGTCTCACGCTGTCAAGAAGAGTCACTAATGGATGCACGCTTCATTCTGCAGGGTGATACTATTGGCAGGTGTGTGCATACTGATCTGTGGATTATCTTGAGTAATGATTTCAGGTCATGATTTCCAGTAAGAAACAAAGCTGTTAAGTTCTTCAAATATATCCTTTTGTAGCCCTTGAGAACCACAAGCAAAGTGCCATATAGTTCCAGCTAATATATTCAACACCCAGCAACAAATAACACTACAGTTAACAGGACAAATATGTATTTTTGATTTTTTTTTTTTTTTGTGAACTGTCCCTTTAAGGGTTAGGGGCTCCACTCCTACTGTGGCCTGTAATGCTGATAAAATCGTATAGCACAAGTGTGGGGAACTCAAGCATCTGTCAAACACTATGTTATTATGTTACCATGTCATCATTTCAGGCAGCAGGAAACACTGAAAACCTCCTGCTTTTTGTCTCACTCCATCCCTCCCTCTGCCCTCCTCCATCACTGAGTCTCCATCCGTCTGTCCCTGCGCCTCAGCTGCGATCCTTCCATCATTTCTATCTCTCCCTGGTGTGCTGTGCTTTTTCGCCTCATCGCTTCACCAGCCCTCCTTCCTCTCTGGCCCCCATTTTTTTTCTCCCTCTTACTCTCTTGTTCTCGTTCAATACACCACACACCCCCTTCCTGCCTCCCCCCCACCACCACCCTGCTACCTCTCCTTGACTCCATCCTTTTTCTCCCTCCTCCACTCCCCCTGTCCTTCTTCATGTCACCATGCATCATGCCATTTCTTATCGGTTTGTCACATTCTGCTCCTTGCTGGGTATTCATAATCTGGTATACTATCTCTCCCTCTCTATCTTTTCTTCTTTGTGTCCTGTGTTTCATCTCCTCCACATGACGCAATTATCTGGCTTTCATCGCTGTCCTTGTCGTTCTCTCCCTCTCACATGTGTTGATGCCTCAGTGTGTGTTTGCTCCTGTATTGGCAGTGTCCACATCTTACACATGTCTATACACTGCTTGCAGAGGGCTCATTATTTTCTATTTTTCCAAGAAAATGATTTATTTTCTTTTTTTTATAAATAAGAGAAAATATCACAAATGCAAAACTCTTGGTGAATACTGGGTAATAAAAACAGCATTTGCAGCATGAATGTTTTTTATTCTCTTATTATATTATTGTTTATTACTTTCGGGGGGCTCTTGGAGGGCTGATCTGCAGCATAATCAGCAGCTTCTGCATTTTCTCCTCATTTTCACTTCTTCATCTATTAGCAGAAGCACATCCTGAATCATCTTTGGCCCAGGAGGACCTCGGTTTGCTCTAAAGTGTGGTGAACAGTTTCCTCTGGCAGCAGGAAACAGTGCAGGTTTGTGGTGCGTGGGAGCATTAAATTCAACCGAAAATCAGTTTAAAACGGATCTGCTGTTTTTTCTTTCTTTAAAACTCTGGGTGTGTTTTTTTTCGGTGGGTTGGAAATCGTTAAAAACTGAAGCTGATGAGCCTTGTGCGAGCGTGTGTGTGTTCCCAGAATCTAATTGGTATGGTCCTTGTGTCCGGCAGTTGTTGCGGTGAACAGTGGAGCAGAGTTCAAAGAGAGGACAGAAGAGGGGAGGAGCTTAATGGGACACACACACACACACACACAGAAAGAGGAACTACATCTCATGTGATTGCTCCTCTATAATATTGGAGATGCTGTGCAAAAACACACACAATCTTTCATTTATGTCACTTTTGGGGACATTACATAGACTCACATTCATTTTCTGGAGACCGAACCCTGACCACCACTTGCCTAACCCTAACCCCAGCCTTTACCGCTGACTCCAAAATCAGCTTTTCCCCAATTAGGGAAACAACTTTCATCCCAATTGAACAAGATGTCCCCAATTAACTGATCTTTAGTTTGAAATATGTCCCCCAAAGGTGTCCTAAGTCAGACATACACACACACACACACACACACACACAATGAGGAACAGTAACTCACAGTAATGGCAACTGCATAATACTGGAGCACAGGGATGCACACACACAAATTACAGCCGCACACAGATGAACGTGAAGTAATGGCTGATGCTATCCTACAGTATACTGGAGCAAGGGGACACACACTCATGCACGGGCAGGGAGCAGACAAACGCAAATTAAACCAGCTAATATGCCTGTGTGGAGTCGTAGCATGGACACACGCTCACACACACACAAAAACACCAGCTCACTGCGTCCAAGTGAGCCCTTTGATAATGTCACAGCCCTTAGGCCAAAATTGTCCCCTCGAGATGAACCCCCTGCTGCTTCAAGTCAGCATCTTAACATTTGTGTGTGCGTGCATGCAATTGTGTGTCTGCGCGTGCTGCTTTAAGGCCAGCGGTGATGAAAGCTGCCTGCGGTGACAAGACAGGCTTCACCGTGACACTAAACACACCCTGGAGGACTGTAGACATCCTGCTGCTCATGGAGGAGGGAAGGAGGAATAGAGGGACAGATGAGTGGGAGAAGAAGAGAAAAAGAGCATGCGAACGGGATGAGATGGAGGCCGACCAGGGAGACATATGAATGGAGACAGTGCTGCGCTGAGGAGGAGAGACAGAGAGGAGAGGTAATTTGTGATGACAGAACGAGAAAGGAAAAAACACAGAGGTAGCGAGAGACAAAAAGAGGGAGGAAGCAGGAGAGATATGCAACGTGATGGATAAAAACACAGAAACAAGAAAAGATGAAAGGCGTCAGAGAGAGATGGAGGGAATCTTCATCGGAGAGGAGGAAGAGGTAGAAAGAGTATTTATCTAAGCCCTGAGGGGAGGAGAAAAGAAACAGAGCGAGTGGGAGACAGAGTATACAAGAAAGAAAGCAAAAAGAGGAGCAAAGGATGAACATGAGCAATGAGAAAAGCTGAAGAGGAGCTGCCTTTTGAAAGCTATTTGGTCCTGAGCCCCCATTAATTCAGCCCGCATTTAGCTCTCTCTCTGTGAAGTGCTTTGGTAACAATGGATTCATCAAGCAGCCTGCATGATTTGAATTTAACTCCAGGAAGGGAGAAGGAGATGGGAAAAGGGGTTGGGGGGGAATCTGAGTGGTGGCAGAGACGCAGTAAGAGGAAGGAGAGGAGGGACGGGGCAAGTGTGTGGCACTCCTTCATTGTGCTGAGGGCCATTCAGCGTGAATAGATGCTCATGGGAAGGGTGGGGTGTCAACTTTTATTGTCACAAAGATGAGTTATTGTTTATTCACCAGGACGGACACAAAAGGGAGGCAGGGAAGATAAGGGCGTCTTTGTGTGTATGTGCGCACAAGAGTTTGCAAGAATGTGAGGGACTGTAAATGTAGCCATATAGTCGCTGCGAGTTTGTGGGCAGAATCAAACAAGTGGAAGGAAAAAGCAGCGTGATTACTACTGATGGAAATTCTAAATAATTACATGCAATTTATTCCAGAGAAAATTATGTTTAAATGTCATTCCCGGATGCTTTTACGCCGTCACGTGCGGAGTAGGCTACTGTGCTGCATTTCCAGGAGGCCACACATTTTTGACATACCCCGTTCCCCACATAATTAACTATCCACTCCTCCTATCTCCTCCCCTCCACTGCACCTCCCCAATCTCCCTCTGCTGGGATTATTTACCATTTACAGTACGCCGCTGCATCATCTGTCACTCTGTCTCCAGCTCTATCCCTCCCTCCCATCGCACTTGTCAAACACTGAGGTCATTGTGAGCCGTAACATAACCGCAGACAAAAGCTTTCTCTCTCTTTTCCTCATCTTTCCCCCTCTTCCATTGTCTCCCTCTTCCCTGCTTTTCCTGCTGCCGTACTTATCTTCTGACTTTGAAACCATGCGGGACAATGGAGGCTAAATAAGCATCACAGGCTTAAAAACGGCCCTCTGCTTATACGGCGGCCAATAAACAACACAGCAAACACCCTGCCGAGCTTCGAGAAAGTCACACAGTTCATCACCTCTTTAGCGCCACTATTTTTAAATGAGAAAGTATGAGATGTGTGCGGCTAATTGTCTTCGCTTTCACAGGAAAAAAACGCCCAGATTTTCACAAAGACGCAGAAAAGTTCACAGCTGTATTTTTATGTCGCAAAAGTTGTTGTGGGTCCTGCGGCGAAAAGCCTCTGATCACTGCTGTTTACAGTAAATGAGGTGCTTTTATGAAGAGACGGCTCACAGAATGTTCCGGTAATAGAAAGTGAGGAGACAAACGGCTACAGAATGCAAATGAGCTGCTGATTATGCACCAGAGTCCCTCCAAGTCATAGACGGATTATGAGATGATGGTCGCCTGGGTGTGGATGTGTAAAAGC
>CAFUXE010000406.1:231219-250618 GCA_903364295.1 Serranus cabrilla
CCCCCCCCCTCTCTCTTCCCAACTTTGGTGGTAAAGCGACCACACATGTGCAGACTCCTTCACTTCTTATACCCATATAGCACGGTGTGGCTGCAGAGCAGAGGACATACTGTAACCATCCTACAGAAAGCCCGGGGGGACAAACACACACTCACCCTTTGAAGGTGTCACAATGATTTCTTTCTTTTGGCAACTTCAAAGAGAATATTTGGGTTATTTCTTCAGTTTTGCAGAGAGACTTTTTGCATTTTTCCACTCTACAAGGTGAAATCTTTCAGTAAGTTCACACAGAGGCTGTGGCGTCTATGAGTCCAACTGCCCTGTTGGAGCACACAGCGAGTCTGAATGAGAATCAATTCATAGTCTAGATAAATTAAAAAGAAAAACAAAACAGAGCAGCGAGTGTTGGTTAAATCTTCTGATATACACATTATTAATTCGAATTTAGATCATTTCTTGATACTTTAAATACACTTTCAACTTCCACAATTTCTAAAGCAAGTACAAGGTACTCTTAACTGTCTATTATCCACTTTTATGTTAACACTGATGCCTCTAAAACTGCTCAACATCGTCACCATGCTGTTGGGCCCACTGAAGAGGCACAGAAGAACCAGAACCAGGACTGAGCGGGGCAGAAGTTTAGACCCTGCTGCAGTAAAATGAGAGGTTTTTCAACACTGGCGTCTTTTCCACAGACACCACCGAACTCAATACAATACGAAAGTCCCTTGCAGCTGCTTTAAATAATGAACCTTGCAGATATGTCACAGATAAAGTGAAGAAGATAGAGGAAAGAGATGAATTATACACTACAGAACCAGTTTACTTACACAACACTCCTATATATGTATTCATGTGGCGCGCACCACCAACCACAACAACAACATCAATAGAGCGTCTGTACATTAATCGAAGCTTATCTGACAGTCAGGCCAACCTCTTATTTATTCCTATCATTGGGCTTTGTTACGTCAGCCTATCATCAGGCTTTGTTGACCCTTTCACACAGACACTGCATGTCTCTGTGACACAAACAGAATTCAGAAAAACCCCAGAGAGTGTCAGTGCATGAAAAGGCTCTCCTCCAAATGGCTCATGTATTCAGCTGCTTCCCCCAGTGGATCTGCCCTATATTGACAGAGGAGAATGGTGAAGGCCCCTGTCAAAGTATGAGACAGAACAGTGTGACACAGTTCTCACACTACCTGAAAGACACACCAAATAATACAACATCGCGTCCCTCCCTTTCTGAAAGGGCAATTTCACTCAATTGTGGCAATGATATCATTGTGTATAAGGGCAATGCGAAGCTACATTTAAAACCCTCTGAGGAGAACCAACAGCCTGTATTTTGAGGGAATGAAGCAGTGTCTGAAATATGGATGCAGTCTGAAAATAAAATCAATGCGGATAACACGGTGAAAGTGAAAAAAGCTGAAGAAGCAGTGAAGTGTTATTCTTACCGAGAGCTTTTATCTAACTTGTCAACCTTGAGAGCCATGCCCAGTGTGTGTGTGTGTGTGTGTGCAGTTTCAAATAAATAAAAGTCTGTTTTGCTGCCCTTACTTATTGATAAAAGAGTAATTCATCTACAGGCATTTCATAAGAAAGGTTTACATTTGTTGTTTTAGGTGAGGTACTGTAAAAGGTAAAATGCATTTTGTGGAGCATGTTTATAAAGCGAGTGTCACAAAGTACCCAAAGTCAATAAAAGCTAAATAAATGTAAAGACTACTTTGTACAAATGTGTTCGGATGCACTTTAAAACAGTCCGACCAACAGACCGTGAAGGCCGCGACAGGAAATCATGCAGACAGAGGAATAGTCGGTAAAACTCGTCCAATAAAGTCCAAATAAAAACAGATGAAAGCCATCCTAAAAATGAATAAACCAAATCCAGTTGATTGACATTCACTTGAGTGCATAATAAAAAAACATGATTAATAAAAATGAACAAAAATGAGATCTCCTATAAAAAAAACAACACCAATTTGATTGATATCCCCTCGATCAGACACAAAACATAATTAAGTCAAAACAATAAAAACGGAGATATCTGTGAAATGAACCTTTCAAATATAATTGGAAGGAGCTTTTAGACAGAATCCTGAAATCAACGTTGCATTTCACCAGCATTCAGTGACACAAAATCAAGAATAGGGGCAAAATGTGCCCTGCGGCTGATTCTACATAAAAAACTCTTTTCTGTGGCTTTCTAAACCAGCTGTAATTTCTGCAGCGCCGACAGCCAAGACAGACCGAAGCATATATAATCAATTCTAGTAGTTGTTTTGAAGCACAATAGGCTGGAGTTTGGAAATATTTCGAGGATGGAGAAAGCAGAAGTGGAACAGAAGTGACTCGCTGTGCTGTTTTCAGTTTAAAGTTCTACTCATCAAAAACAACACTGAAGTTTCGACAACAATTTTGGTCCATTAACAGTTGAGTTCAGCACCACCTTGAATTACAATAAATACTTAGGCTAGAAGGAGCTATCGGCTTTAAAATCCTTATCAGCAGTTAGAGGGATGGACTGCTTTGTTTCCTTCATCTGTGTCGACTGACTGCACAAGAATAGACTCAAGACAAAACAGACTAAGAGGAAAGTTTCCATTTCAAATCTCACTTCAGCACCACGGACAGCGCCATGAATTTATTCATCAATGCAGCAAAGTTGAATTACTGATATTTCAGAGCCAGGGTCAGGGCCGTGGATTCAAACTTGGACAAATTTCAGTAACAAATAGGATCAGCGAGTCACACGGACTAAACAACCAAACAAGCGCTTTGCCCCTGAACTCGCTCTGCTCCCCGGGGAAGGAGAGGGGGGAGGCAGGATCCCAGAGCAGGGGAGAAGGATGGCATCCCCCCTCAAACCCTGTGACACAGCAAAGGCAAAAGTTTGGAAACACCTTCTCATTCAATGGTTTTTCTTTATTTTTATTAAATCTTCTACATTGTAGATTAATATAAAAGACATCAAAACTATGATGGAACACATAAGGAACAAAAAAAGTGTTAAATTAACAAGAATGTGTTTTATATGTTAGTAGAGTAGCCGCCTTTTGTTTTGATGGTCAAAAACACATTAATTCTACAAATTATCTCTTGACAAGCAGCTCATGAATCTGACTGAGAGAAGAACAGATGTGTGCAAAGCTGTCATCAAAACTAAAGGTGGCTACTTTGAATAATCTAAAATATAAATCAAATTCTGGTTTGTTTAACACTTTATTTTCTGTGTTCTTTCATAGTTTTGATGTCTTTAGTATTCATCTACAATGTTGGAAGTAATAATAAAAAAAAGAAAGAAAAAACATTGAATGAGAAGGTGTGTCTGAACTTTTGACTGATACTGTATATTCATATATATGTAAAAACATAAATGCAAAAAGAAAAAAAGCCGCCTCTTACAACAACTTTAAAGTTACCTGTGAACTATTGGATAACTAGTGGTGCTTTGGAACTTCACTTTGTTTATAGATTTTGCTCTACTAGACAATTATATTCACCCACTCTGCCAACAATTTCACACATTTCCACTTTTGCAGGGTGTTAATACGCCAAGAAATGTAGTATAGCACCAACAATAGGTGCAAACTGCGAGCTAGCGAAAATTGATGCAAACCATGCAGGTTTGAAAGTATTCCAAAAATGTATTATGAGGAAGGGAACGAATCCAACACATCTGTTACTGTAGGCCTGAAGAGGATACACACAAAATACTCAAATGTATATGTGTGTTGTTTACACAGTGGGTTAAAAAAAAGTGAATTATGGGGAATACCACTTATTATAAACTCATTATGTAACATGGTTGGACAAATCAACCTGAAGTCAGTAACCCATTTCTAAATCAAAACTGTTATTGGAGAAGAATTACCAGAGAGGAGGACATTTTTCCCGTTATATTTTCAGACTTTCTGCTCATTTGCTGCTGATGGCCAGAGTGAACTGGAGGGGAGCGCTGAGGCTGTGAGGTGGGAGGGAAGGACGGTGGGTGGGGAAGAAAAGTGGTGCCGCGCTGATGGGACTTTTATGATGTCCTGTGTCGCTGGAGCGTGGAGCTGGAAGAGGAGGGATAAGGGCCAAGAGAAAGGAGTGTCAGCAAGGCGTCTGGAAGGATACGCTCCAGAGTGAGCGCCTGGTGGGTTTGGAGGGCTTAACGGAGTGGGACAAAGACAGTGAGACAGTGAGAGTGTCTCTAACTGTGCAAGTGCGTGTGCTGTTCTTCAATGCTATACTCTTTTATTTTTAGACATGCAGAGTGAGAAAGTTTCTGCTAAATTATTTCTTAAAAACCTTTGCATGGGATTTCGCTTTAGGTTAGAAGCAGCATGTTAGAAATGTACAAAGTTGTGTTTTAAGTCAAAGGGGAACAGCATTTCAATAAGTAATTCACTGCCGTTCTTGCTGAAGCAGATGTTAAACATGATCATGATGCAGGAACGCTACAAAAAATGTTCAAAAAACCTCAAAACTCTTTGCGCATACCTTCCTTTTCACACGTTAAAATAAATACATTCAAGCCACTTATTTTATATTTGGAAGGAATGTAATCACGCCTCAAGGCGAGGAGATGGTTAAACTGCTCCAACCTCTGGACGAGAAAAGAAATAAATAGAAATAAAATGTACAGTTTTATATTTATGCAAATGAGTCACTTAAGACATGATAGTTTCCCATTTCTTTTTCGTTTAAGGAAGAGCCCATTATTACAATGGTGACAAACTATCCAATCACACTGTGCAGCAGTCCTTGACATTGCCGGCACATTACAAAATTCTGCATGTACAAAAGGAGCCAAAATCATGCCCTGTGACACTTTCCCCTCATTGGAAATTTGCTACTTCTGCCAAGACACATCTGTGTCGATCAATCGCGTGTTTGCAAATTAAGTTTCAGGAAGAGAGAGCACTGTGTTAGCATGTTTCCACTGCTGTCTCTCTGAAAGTTATACGTTTTAAGGTTTATATGATGGAGCTGACTGTTCCAAAAATGTATGTTCAAAATTTTGATTTGGTCCTCCAACACATTTTGCCTGGTTAGTGCCCCTTGCCATCAGATCTGGATGCACAATGAACCCTGAACCTGTTACATGCATCGTGGCTTTTCAAAATAAACTTCCATGTTCATAGTAAAATTGTTAAGTTTGGCCATTAAAACCACTGGATTTACGTTAGGAAAAAAAGAACAGGGTTGGAGTTAAAACATCTACTTCAACACTTAACTACTAGACAATTAGCTGATGTAAAACATGACGTAGGATGTGACTTTTTTACATCCAGAAGTTAAAATAGCTACATTGATATTTGGTTTCACACAGTGTAAAAAAAGGTCTCCTGAGTAAAAATGCATGTTTGGTTTGACCCATCCACAACAAAACAGACCTTTGCACTCTTTATACTCTATCCTTTACCATTAGTGTTTAACATTGCTGTGGATTTAAATGAATGGAAAACACAGTGTGTCTGCCTTGTGTGTCAGTATTAGATGCCGAGCACCCGTATGAGGGGTTGGGAGTGAGACCTGACTTCACTTGAAAAAATGAAAAACAACAATGTTAATATTTCTGCTTTTATGTTGAAAAACATTTTCCCTGCTGTCTGTGCTTGCAGCTAGGGCACCGATTAGGAATAATTGTCTGCCGAATTGGGGGTTGGACTATGGCTGGGTTCAAGTAGAGGTAAACACAAATTGATGGAAAAACAGAGTTTGACACAACACCAGAAAGTAAGACGGAGTTGGAGCTACAAAGAAAATGTCTTTCCGTCTCATGAGATTTGACACGTTGTGTGTTTCTGGGTCAGTGATTCAGGCTAATCAATGAGAGGTAAGGATGAGTTCACCGACACGCCGACGAGTGTGCTACCCCCATTTACCCGTCACATCATGTTTGTGTGTACCTCTGTCTACCTGTGTCTGAATCATTTGTGCGTGTGTGTTCACCCATGTGTGCATGATGCAGTGTTTGGAGGTGCCCGAGTACATCTCTCGCTGTGTGCAATCTGGAGCCGGTCTGTGGTTGTTGTAGTTTTTTTTTTCATCCCCTTCATCCCTCCGTCGCTGCTCTCAAATGGCAATTTGTAAAACACGGCCCTCTGTTAGCCCTCTCCCTCGCCTCACAGCCCTTTCCTGCACGACTGCTCCCCTCCTTCATCTGTCCTCCCCTCTCTCCTCTTCGCATCACTCGTTTCACTTCCTTCCCTCACTTTCCCTCCTTTTCCCATCTCTCTCCTCTCATTTCCATACCTCCTGTGCGCTCTGCATCCTCGGCTATCTCGCTCTCTCTGCCTGTTTATCTCGCTCTCCCGTTCTCTCTCTCTCATTTGCCCTTCGTAGTCTATGTGATTTTTCTTCTTCATTATCTCTACCTCTTTTCTTTTTGTCCATTGTTGCTGCTGCTGCTGCTGAGAGTCATTACCTCTGCCAGCTTGCCCTCCTGTACTTATTTTATGTTTGTTTTTTTGAAGGAATCTCAACTGGCTTCTTACTCATAATGTAATTAAGAGTTTGTTTCTCTACATGCCGAATCATATTGATATGCGCAGAAAGATGCAGCCACTGTTGAATCTCCACTTTAAACTGCATACTTTATGAACCCCTGCTCACTCTGGCTCCGTTCCCAAGAGGAAGTGGTTGGGAACAATAAAAGTTTTGCGCTACTTGCGCTGTCAGTCAAAGTTAAAAGCAGCGACCTGCAGACTGGTTGGATGAGATGTTGTCGGTATAATACTTCGGCCTTGTTGGAGGGAGCACTCTGAACATAATACTACCTGCAGTATCGCTGTACGGCTGATCCAGGAGAGGAAACGTGCATGCTGAGGGACTGCCGGTGTATGCATGCGTTTCACTTAGCAGCTACAGTAGCTGTATTGCTTAATGGTGCTTCAACAGAGTCGCACACAGTGGCTGTTGCAGTAGCTGAACCTCAGAAATTGAAAGAGGAACAGCTGAGTGGTGCTAAGTGTAGAAAGAAAGAAAGCAGCGGAGGATAATGTATAAATGGAGAGGGAGAATAACCTGAAGGACAGAGGAGAAGAGAGTGATGAACAGGCGACACAGACAGACTCCCTTCTCTCAGCCTCATCTGCTTCCCATTACTTCCCCCCTCTCCACTTGTCTTGTCTCATTTTCCACCAATAACGTCAATTGTTTACCCTTGCCGATTATTCAGTTCACCTCTATTAAATTAGTTCCAGGATTCTTCAGTATTTTGCATTATTGGCCAGATGCAGCTCTCCGTCCTCTCTCCCTCCTCAGCTCTGAAGTAAACACTCTCTCACTCTTTCATCTTCATTAGCCGTGCGTCCTCCCCCTCTTTTATATCCCTCTCCCACCCCCTGACCAATCCATCCATCCAGCCACATGCCTGCACACAAACACACACACGTGCACTTGTGTGTATCGCTGGGCATTGCCATGACAACGTCAACACAGAGACCGCCCCTCTCCGCCCGCGGTTCAGCTCATTTGCACTTCATTTGCATGTTTCTCCAGCGACTGGCGGCATTTGACTTTGACAATGGCGGGGAAACTGGCATGACCCTGTCCGTTCCTCTCTCTCTCTCTCTCTCTCTCTCTTGGTGTGTATGTGTTTCTCTCTCTCTCTCAGCGTTCTTGTCATTTAACCTCTCAACTCAATCTCCGCTCATCACTCTTTTCCTTTTCCCCTCTCTCTCTGTCCGTTGCCATAACAGTGTCAGTCAAAATAGCATTCCCTTTCCCCCCTCCCTCCCTCCCTCCCTCCCTCCCTCTCCATCCTTCTTTAGCTGCTGTTTTGAAAACACATCCCTTTCACTTTGTCACATTGCACATTTACCTCCTCCTTCCCCGTTTCTCTCATTTGGATTTTTCTTCCGTCATATTCCAACACTCGCCTGAAAGAAGTCGCAACCGCAAGTCTTTCATTCTGTCGCTAAATAAAAGTCACACTTGCATCCTATTTGGAATTGGACAAAGAGCTTTCCATCCATTTCCTTTGCAGACAAACACAGCTGCTGTTAAACACTCATGCTCACACGCTTTGCTATTGACACTGCATCACACTAAAACTACACACACACACAATTATTGACAGTGTATACCAAGAAACATAGTGGCACGTGTGCACAAACATGCACACATCCCTACTGAGAGACATCCAAGAGAAATGCACACACATCAGTAGCAGTAAACAGACACTCCTGCACACAGCCGCGTTCACAGAGACGTCCCCAAGTAGCTGTGAAATTAAACTTCTTTTTCAGATCCGACATGTTGAAAAATCTTTTGAATGGTTAACCAGACACAAAAGCACTTTTTTTCTCCCCTTCTCATTTCTTTTCTTTTTTCCCCCCATCATGAGGATTTCCAATTAAACAAATTCTCCATAACTGAGATTAGCATCACTAATTTGCTTCCTCCACTCCACAACAAATTACATGGCAGCAACAACAATATGGCAAAGTCACCTCCTATTCCACACATTCTGCGAGAGAAAACGTCAAAGTTAAAATGATGTGAGAGCATAACAGAACATGGCTGTCGTATGACTCTTTCTGTTCGCATCCTCCGCTCTGGAGAATTTTAAAAGCCGTGCTCGGGATCCCTGCTGTAATTGGCTGTGCTGTTGAAGAGCAGAAGTGTTCACAGGCTTCATTACTGGCAAGCCTACATGAGGCATGTCAACTGGGTAGAAATTAGACGCCATCACCAGTCACTACACTGTGTGTATGTGTACATGTTGTCAGAGTGTTTTTCTGTCTTTGTGAGAACCAAATGTGTGTGTGTGCATGTACATAAGAAGACAGCATTACCTATTAGCATGAGTCACCAAATGTATGTGTGTGAGCAACAGAGGGAGCAATCAAGTGTGTGCAAGCAGAGGAAGCATTCATTAATGCCTGCTTCTGTTAGTGTGTGTGTGTGTGTGTGTGTGTGTGTGTGTGTGTGTACTTGCTTGCATTCGTGTGACTGTAAGAGACAGAGAGAGGGACATTGTGTGCGTCAAAGAAAAAAAGAAATCACTGCTCTCTGGTTCTCATCTGACATTTTAAAAATCCAGCCAGCGGAGGACAGAGAAAGTTTTATAGAAACAGACTAACTGTCCAGCAGAGATGACAGACAGTGAGAGAAAGAGAGAGAGAGAGAGACAGACAGGCTGATGGAGAGACGGGGGCGAGAGCATTCAAAGACGGAGACGGAGAGAGAGAGAAGACGCAGCGGGAGGGAAAAGTATTCAAAGAACGAGAGAGAGAACAGTATTCAGAAAGTCAGGGGGAGAGGAAGGGCCTGTGCAGTTTCATTGATTTGAACCGGTAGGAGGGGAGAGAGCGGGTGCAGGGGGAGGCTCGGAGACAGAGCGGCTACTGTAAGAAAATGGCTTTATAATACAGTTAAAGAGCAACACAGAAGACACAGAGTCTGACAGAAAGACGGGTGAAAGGGGACGGCATAGAAGTCGGAGAAAGGAAGACGCGGGATAAGCAGATGGAGAGCGTTTCATTTTTATATTTGTAAATATTGGACTTCTCAAATTTTGCGATCCGCGCTCAAGTAAACAGCTGGAACGGTTATTAGCATCTCCAAGCGACAATGAACTCTAAATTAGCAATCTGTGGTCTTTCATACCTCCCACTTATGATGTCTAATTAATGTCTTGATTGTCAACATCCCATTTATTGGTATAAATTCACAATTTTCCCACAAGGATCAACAAATTTCATCCCTCTCGATAAAGGTCACTGCGTCTCCCTGATATTCAAAGGAAACAGCTGCATGTCATCTATCTGTATTCGGTTTGTAAAGACTTATTTAATCAAAGCTGAGATTTATTGGGAATGCTATGTGCTGGAACAATGTGGGAGGGATTCAATAATTTCAATAAAAAGCCCTTGAATCTATTTGAAGTGATGTGAGACAGACCTTGAGATACTGAGGCGGTGGGTTGGAGAGAGAAAAATTAGAAAAGGTGATAAAAGAAAAGAACCCAAATGTGAAGCGACCTTCTGCAGTGCATCATTCACACGAGCTTAGCTGTTTCTGTTTCTGTTCATTCATGTCACTCACATGTTTCTTTCTTGCGTTTCTTCTGTTATTAACCAGGAGAAAGAAACAGTTGCAGCTTTGTATCTGTTGTGGAAGTCTGAGATACTTTAGAAAACCAAGTGCTTTTGCGTCTGTATTCATAACATCATCTGGAGGAGCACAAAACTCTGAATAAAAAACATGTCTGAATAACTGCTGTATGAACCAAAAATAAACTAATTTCGCTGTGCTTTTTTTGTTGCAATAAATGGATTCAAAGGCTGCAAAAATAACTACATATTGATGCCAATATGTACAAACTATGAAATCATGCTTACTCAGGTTTGTCTGCAGAAGAAAACCTGAGTTTGGAACAATCTGGGCTTTGTTATGCATTTTAAACTTTATCTAAAACCCAAATATGCATAATAAAAGTCATCTATTTACACCTTTCCATTGACTTTGTATGTCATCATGCATCTGCTCAGTGCAACCAACTCCCGTCTTCCCTGCCGGTCGCTTGTGGCTGATTGAATTTTATAATTTTTCATGCCCTCTTATCACACTACCAGCTTGGGTTGTGTGCAGAGAATTCCCATAGACAATGTATGCGCAGGCGGCAAGGTCTCAATCGCTAGTTTCAAGTCTTCTCCAATACAATATGATAAATAATGGTCTCATTTAGACTTATTATTTAGGGCAGCCACCTTTGATTGACAGCTCGTTAACATAGTGAGATGTCAATTAGGATAGAAGCAGCATAAACATTGAGTATCTCGACACTGTTTGTTTTTAAATAGCCGTTAACTTGTTAGCCGTTGTCCGTGTCTTCGACAGTTTTCAGAACTGTGACCCTTTCACAGTGTATTTTCACTGAATGAAAGTTTATTTGAACAAATTGCTCATTTAAAAATGTCTTGTTCAGCGTTTGGTTGCACTAACAGACGCTCCAAAGAGTTGGTTGCTTAATTTCTCCGGTAAATAAGTACGTTTATTTATATACAGTCTATGTCTACAAGTGCAAATTATATCACCAGTCAGTTTGTCCACTGTGGGCGATTAAAGGCACATCAGTGAGCCACAGCAATGCACTTGGTGACATGTTAGTGCATTACCACAAAAAACCTGCTGCTGCATGTATGAGCTATAGGGCACCAAACGTGATTTACTCCACAGTGGAAAATAGCCGCTAACAACTGTACAATTTGCTCTTCTTTGAGTAAAGACCAGGGTCCAGCTGATGAAAAATACTCACCCATTAAAAAAATTTTTTAATTTTTAAGCCGTTTTTAAAGATGTATGACTTCAAAAGAAAACAGACGAGGCAAATATAACCGTACATATTTGCATGATTTGTAAAGGTGTGCCTGCTTATTTGTTTAATCTAAACTGAGATGTACTGGTAATGTGATTTGCACTTGTACTTTGGCAACGAGAGAAGGATTTGATCATGCCAATAAGCCGTCTTGAATAGATTTGAACTGAGGTGAAAGAGATACGGAGAGTGGGAAGAAGTGAGAAAATCCGCAAAGAGAAAATCGGTCGGCTATAAACACAGTGTTGATTAATTCTGTTGATTTACATATAATCATTGCTTTGACAATATTATCCACTTCCCTGCCACTAAAGATAGTTCAGTTAAGGAACATGTACACATTAACTGTTGACATGCAGAGTGCGTCTTGCTAGAAACAATACAAGCCGCGGTAATGAGCAGACATCCAGCCAGAAAGACATCGCTATGAAGAAGGAAAGAGGTCAGGCGGCTAAGTGGAGGGAGAAACAGAGACAGACAGAGAGATGAACAGATGAGCTCAAAGCTCCAAGAAGTAAACAAGCCCGAGCTGCACTCTGTCGTGACCTGCGGTGACCCCGTGACAATGTGACTAATGGCCTTGAAACATACAAGAACCAGGAGAATAACCACTGATGGAAGCTCACCAGAGCCCACAAAGACAGCGCGCTGTATGCAGGACCAGTCAGCGCAGCTCCAAAAGAAAACCGAGAGCAATATTAGGAGAGTTCGAGTGGGAGAGACAGAGAAGATAAAAGCACTACAAGGCTAGGAGTTAGATTTGCCTACTCCCGCCACACTGCCGGAGACAAACGAGCAGAACTATCTCTTTAACCCTCGTTTAGGCTGGTTTAAAGGTGCTACATGCATCATTGAACAAGATGAAAAAAACGTATCTACCAGCCTCTAAAAGTCCCTTTTACCTTTGAACCAGCAGCAAAGTGCTGTAAAGAATCACGCGCAAACATGCTTTACAGCACAAAGAGGCGTCTGTTCTTCCAGCGCAAACGATAAAACGATGAAGCTATCGGCTCCGGGCGGCAGATGGTGGATCACACTGTAAAGCTGTACTGGAGAATACATAATCCACTTTTATTTTGTTAAATAATTGTGTCATAATCTTCCACTTACATTGTACACTGTCATTGTCACCGCCAGATGTTGACATGGAGAGAAGGGAAGAGGACAAAGACAGACATCTGGAGTCAAGGATAGAATACAAGTCGGTACAATGCAACCAGTTTTGATCAATGCTAATTATTCTAATGGATGCTTTTTAAAACTTAGTATACTACGAAGTGTTTTTCAGTGACAGATTGTGTACAACACGCTGGCTGGAGGATTAAACAGCCAGCTGTCAAAGAGAAACGTGAGAGGTCATAATCTTTTTTATACAGTGATAACTATTTAAAAACACTCGGTCTTGGCAGGTATTCATACTGTTGCAATCGGTTATACACATGCAAGGTGTCAGAAGTCGTTTTGGAAAGCATGAAAACAAAAGACCTTGAGAAAAACACTCCTTACTCTCTTTCTCCCCTCTGCACAGCTGGCCTTCACTGTGTGAAGTAGGTGAAAATGTCATATCGACAGTTTGGAAAAGTTACAGAAAATGTAACAGAAATCGTCTGATGTTACATCTCACCGAGGAATGTGGCTGAAAACTGTACATGCAAACCGTGAGCTGGCTGCTGCATGTGTCTATAAACACGTTTGAGCGACTTTGTACTAAAATATTTGCAGTTTTTTATGATATCCAACAAATTAACAGCTGGTATTTTTTAACACGCCACAGGTGATGATTGCTTTTTTTAAAGCCTGGGTAGAGCAAAAATATATGTGTTCTGAGTTTCCCACATCACAGAAAAATGTGTCATTAAACAAGCAGCCAAATTTGAATCAGAAGAGGAAAAAACATTTAAAACTCCAGACCTCCGCCAAGGCAATAGGGTCAGTTACTCAATACCAATTTGCACACTTGAAGGATTATATTGAAAGCATGTAGTTTGGGAACACACTGGCATTGAAATATTTCATCCACTAGATGGCAGCAGTTAGTGAAGGCAATATGGTCACTGACGCAATAATATAAATTTGCAATATAAATTCCAGATGGTGTTCCGGATCACTGATCACCACCAAAATCTAATCACCTGTTCCTCGTCCCAATACACACGTTGTCCAAATTTCATCCAAATCTATGCGGTACTTTTTGAGTTATTTTGTACAAAAACAGACAAACACTGAGAGAATAAATCTTGTGTTTCTGTTCAGGTGTTCCGCTGTGTCGGTCACTGTTTATTCAGAAAAATCTCCGGAATCGGCCCATATGTAGATCAATACTTCAGACGTTGTAATCTTCCATCGCTATGACACGAGTTAACGTTAGCTTCAGCAAACGTAAAGCGTAAATGTATCAACTTTAGCCACAGTTGGTAAAGATACGTATGTCGTATTGGGGGCGGAGTTATGATAAGGAAGCTCCAGTGCGTCATCGAGCCATGAAATACGCCCCCAAAAATACTAAAAACATAAATGGAGAAATTCTTTTGATTTAAGATTTGACTTAAGACTCTTAAGCCTATAACAACAGAAGATAAAATAGAAATAAATAAATAATAAAAGTATTACAAACACACTAAACCCTCTAACAGTATGCCAAAACTAGTAGTGCAAGCATATGTCAGTGGCAGTTCATTGAAATAACAAACAGGCAGCAAAGCAACTTGTCTCTTGTTTGGTGAAAAGGTTGAGCTGAAAATAACTACAGAACAACATATAACACATGCAGAAAAACATATAACACGTCTTTGGTCACCGCTGGTTTGTGGCATCCGCCTCGCCACCCACCTGCCTGTGATGCATCCAAAGTCTGTATGCTACATAAATAGACACAATTTCACGAGATAGCTGCAAAGTATAGTGCATTACTTTTCAAAGGAATACATAAGAACATCTTATTATGGCGCCTTTGAAGCTGTTTAAAGGAGCCTCCAATGGAACACGGCTGAGAAATGGAAAGTAATGCTACAAGTAATGTACTTCTGCTGTTAAGTACCTCATGGAGTAATGTCATTATTTTTTGCAACGGAGTAACAAGTTATTGATTAATTTCTTTTTACCGCTGAATAGAACAGAATTGATTCCAAGAAAAAAATTAAGCAAAATGTGTGTGTGTGTTGGGTGCAGAAAGCGGTGAGTCAGGATTAAATTCATAGAAAGATGGGGAAAGGATTGAGATTAATAGAATGATTGATTGCCTGAGCCAAAAAAGAAAAGAAAAAAAAAGCCTCGGAGGTGGCCTATTTTTCATCATCTTCATCTGTTCTCTCATTGGATTTCATTCCTCCTCCTGTCTTTCCTGCTATCTCTCAATCTCTGCATCTTTTCGCCACGAGGCTCTCTTGCATCTCTCTTTCTTGTTTGTGTAACTTTGTCACTTGTGTGTCTTTCCGCATCTCTCCCTGTCTTACTGTATCTCCTTAAACATCCTGTCAATTTTTTTACACAGCCTCTGTGTCTCTCTCTTTGTCACGTTGCTCCCTCTCACTCGCTCCGTCACTCAAATTATACAGTATTGTCGGTGTCAGTTAGGGATGTCTCGCTCACCGCCCACGCTCGCAAACACACCATTAGCTAAGAGAGTGTGGATTGACGAGCACTCACACGCACACAAGGTGATGTCTGGGAGTAGACACTGCTTCAGTCTCGATCAGTTGGGATCTGTCACACTCTCTTGACACACTCTCAGAGACACATGCGCAGGGGCACGTTTCAAGACGGTACGTGTCAAAACACCCTTTTTTTCAACATGTTCAAACTACAGACAAAGCTCCTCCCACCCCACAACTTTCTCTTTCTCTCATTCCTCTCGTCTCCCTCTAGGCCTCCGTCCTCTCTCTTTCCCTTTGTCATCCCCCTTTACTCTTGGGAGGCAATTACTGTTTTCCCCTGGACTCAAACTAATTAGCTTAAAAACTCCCACAAATAAATAAAGCATTCACTCTCTGTGTTTGTGTGTGTGTGTGTGTGTGTATACGCTGTTTGTGCACCTATATGTGCTTGCACTTGCGTGTAAACGGGTGGAAAATGAAGTTGAATATATAAATACTAATATGGCACAGATTTAGGCGAGGCTAAAGCCTGTTAGAGTGTGCCTCCTAAAAAGTGGCACTAATGTGCTGCGCGCGCACGCACGCACACACGCACGCACTGTCACGGCTGCTCGCTATCGATCAAAAGTATGCAAAAGACACGCACATCTCTGACAGCTTAATTTTGATCAAATATGAAATGTTTACACACGGATGTACACGGAGAAGTCTATATACGCTATCTGACAGCTCATTTTGCTCCGAATGCACGGCTGGTGGGATCCAAAGCCAGCCATGGCAGCCAGCTGTGTCGCAGAGACATATCTGCATGTCTACATAAACACTTTTCTCTTCAATCTACACTCAGATGAGCTGTAAAATATAGTTAAATAAACTGAGTTGCAAACAGCTACATGCAAACTCGTGCAGGTTGGTTTCTCTCGAGGTTAACTTATCACTCTCTTTGTACCAGCTGGTAAATCGAATGCATGTAAGAAGTTAATCACCCTATTGTCTTGGCTGATGTATAGAAACTTCACAACAACAACAACAAAACAACACAATAAAAGAGTGAAGTTGAGACCTGACATACAGCAATGAGGGAAAACAAGATTTCCAGGGTTGTATTTCTCTTGCAGTCTGAGCTTTTTGCAACATTCAGCCCACGCTTAAGAACACATATCACACACACACACACAGTGTAGAGAGTAATGCATGCGAGAATAAGCGCACCTATTTCTTGGAGCTCTGAAAAGATGCGCTTACACAACACAGGCACACACACACACACACACACACACACAAAGAGACACACGAATAATTCTTGATTCATTGATTCCTCCTGGGTAACACGGGGTTACTTTTAGTAATAGCACTGTCTCTCTGTAGCCAAAATGAACATCAACACACACACATACACACAAAAACACGTGGCACCCTGGTGGCGAGGGGAGCGTGTCCCATTTTTTAATAACAAAAAAGCTCAGGGGAGCCGTGTGTGTTGATAGCTAAATGACACTTACAGGTTGATGTGCTGTGGATGTGGCGGGGAAAAATAACAGGCTGCCAGGCACAAGGGGAGGTGGGGGTGTGTGGGGGTGCAGGGCTACACAGGGAATTCATGCAGCAATGAGGAGCTGATTAAAGTGCCTGGCAGAAAAACTGGCAGAGCTGCAACTCGACGCACTAGATCAGGGCTAGCCAGGGAGTCTCAGTTCGCAGAGTAACAATACTAATCCCTGCAGGCACAAATATTGTGTTTTAACAGCCTGTGCTTCCACGGAGGGCCTAAAATAACATTTTAACTTGTTTTGGAGCAATTTAAATGATAAACACATTTTAACTTGTGGAAAAATCCTCTTTAACTACCTGGCTGGAATCAATCCCGACCATACTATCCAAATTGCATCCACAGGAAACTTTCACAGGTTAAACCGTTTTAAACATGATGCAAAGCTGCGGCTTCATCTACAGGTGGCACAATGCAAACATGCACAGTGTAGCTTTATTTAGTTTCAAGGCCCTGATAAAAGTGATTATTTTATAGGTTTTCAATTTTTAGTTTTCAATATTTTCAATTATAATTTTGTTTTACTGCGATTATGAATACAATACAATTTAGATAGACTGATTATTATCTGGCATTCAGTTTCACAATCATGCTCTTACTTTGTTTTGTGTTATAAAACCAGTGCACTCCTTTCATTTATGGTGCTGAACTACTGAATGTGCCGAAAGAGTTTCAGTAGTTTGTGGTGTTGCACTACAGCATTTTTAAAATCTATTTTTGTGTAATTTATTTTCAATATATATAATTTTTGTCATTTAGGTAATTTATTTATCTTTTTTTTTTTTTAGGTTTTTTTATGGTCTTTAGTTGAATTGTATTCAAACTTCAAGAAAATCAAATGTTAAAATGAAAAAGGAAAATATTATGAAAAAAAAAAAAATTGCATAAGGTTTCTAAAGTCAATGAGTGATCATGTTAAATAATTGTGGTCTGAATATTGACCAAAATAAATAGTATTATGGCTCATGCCTAAACTGAGCAGATCTATGTAAAATGACAGTATTTTTACATACTGATGCTTCTCATATTTCCTGTAATGTTTATCAGAGATGCACCGCCTCCGCTGACAGCCGTCGCCGACATCAGAGGAAATGATCACACTTCTTTAAAATCAAACCTGAGGTCCAACTTCACACAGCAAAGACAATATAGTTAATGAGCTAGGCTTTTGTTTAGACTTCCTCTGGTAACTAAATTGATCACAGCAGATGAGATGCCGTAATTATCTGTCAGGCTCGGCTCCGCGGATGACAGTGATTGATCAGGCCTGGACATGATACAAGTGCTTACACATAATTCTTAAAAGCAGCACGTAACAAAAGGACCTGATTCTTCTCAAGACGGGAAATGATGAGGTAAACAGTTCAATCAGCCTCAATAATCTGGGGATGTGTGACGAATAAATGACTGCACAAAAGAGAGAACACAACAGGCCAAACACCACGTGGGAGCAGATCTGTGGTTTAATGATAGCCTACTGTACATAACTACTGCTGCTGCTGTGGAGGGTTTCTGAGTGGGGCTCTGCAGGGGGGCTCCAAACTCTTTTATGGGAGCCTCAGTTAATGGACATGAAGAAATATTATATTAGTTATCAAAAGAAGATCACATAGAACAGGCTAAATGTGTGTGATATTCAAAAGAGAGAGTTCAGAGATCCATTAATGTAGGGAATTTTACTGGTTTTCCCACTTTCCCAGAGCAGAAAATTAATAAATGCCCTAAAACAGACCTTTAAAAAAAAAATGTATTAGGTGAAGTCTGAAGTCATGTCAAAACCCCGCTGTAGAGCAGTGTTTTAATCAGTGAAGCTGCCAGTGAAAACATGTCTGTATAACATGGTTAAAATGTCATACATCATATAAAAGAAAACAATAGATTAATTTATGTGATAAATTATTATTATTTTAATTGGAATACAATGGAAGTGCCCTCAGGTGTCTTGAATATTGGAAAGAAAATTGGGTCACTTCATGCTATACATATTGAACTGATTTTCAGTGAATATTTGTCACATGACTGTTTGTCTCAGCAGAATCCATCATGGCTTCACAGGAGCAAGTATTTCATGTTTTAACAGCATCGAATCATTCCAAACAGATTATTTTTGATGACGTTTAAAGTTAGACAGGTACAATAAAGTGATTTTGACAGAAATATCACTTCATTTTGGTTACTTTATCTAACTTTCATAATCTATGATACATTGAAAAATTTTCAGAAAGTTCAAATTCCGATGATAACGCCTGTTTCCTTCTTTAGAAAAGTGTACTTTAGGCACCAGTAAAACAGCACCAAGGGTTTCATGTGCTGTACATACGGCTAAACCTCTGAGGCATATTTGTGATTTGTTATATTGGGCTATATAAAAAAACTGACTTGCCAGTACTAATCAATTTCATGGCAGTTATTTTCTACCACTGCCAGATCGTAAGCTTCTGAGGTTTCCATCACAGATATAAACAGATACCCAAACTGCCTCGATATCACCACACAAATAAAAACCTCGGAGCTCAAAGCTAGTTGATCATGTTCAGTGTATGTGCGAGTCTATAAGTCTCAGTTCATTTGCTTGTGCTGAGGCACAGGGGGCTCAATAAAAGACTTATGTGGTACAAGCTGCACTGTGTTGCAGCACAGCCTGATCAGGTTTATTGGTGGCTAGAGCCAAACGCGTCGCCGATGGCAAAGTAGGCGCTGTGTGCATGTACAGTATGTTTGTACATACGATGTGTAATGTGTTGCAACTGTGAGAAAGAGAGGAGGAGGAATGGCTTTGCTCAGCGGTGACAATGTGTATTACTCACATCTGATTACAAGAGAGGGCGAGGCGGGAGGAGGGGAAGTGAAGCGGGAAAGAGGGAATAAAATGAAAGAATATAGAGCAAAGCCCAGGCAGAGTGTGTGTATATATATATATGTGTGTGTGTT
>CAFUXE010000406.1:265626-277197 GCA_903364295.1 Serranus cabrilla
AACTGAAAATAATATATGTCTATTTGGTGATCAACTTCTCAAAGCCACTAAATAATCTGTCAATGTTATACTCTTTAAAATAATTAATATCAATGTCATTGACAGATGCTGTGAACAAACCTGTCAGACGGGGGTTTGTGGCATGCTGAGCCGTGCTAAATTGTGCATGACCATCTTCCCGACTTTGTAGAGTCTTTTAATCACACTATTTAATTAATGTTTATCCCTTTAGAGATATTGCCTGAGTGTCTTGGCGTTTTGTTACACGAGTGAAATATGCCCTTGTAACATTAAGTCATTTTCCATGCTTGCCAGCGAAGGAACAGTAATTAACACTAATTTTGATTCATTTAATTTAATTGAAGAGGTAAACATACAGCCAAGATGGGATCTTGTAAAAGTCTACATGAGATGAAAGTAAAGACGAGAAGAAAGGAGAGGACGGAGGGATGGCGCGATGGTGCCTGTGGATCAGGCTACTGTAACAAGTCAAAAGGGAAGAAAGATGAGAAGAGAAAACAGCGTGTCTGGTAAAACAAGGACAGCGAGAATGATACAAGAGGCGAGACCACGCCACGAAATGGGCAAGAAAAAACAAAGAAGAAAGTAAGAATGGGGGAGGGGTGAGTGAAAAAAAAGCAAGAAAACAGATTAGCAAAGAAGTTGTGCAAACAAAGAAATCATCTGTAGGGAGCGGAGCCGAACAAGACAGGACCAGTGGAATGAAGGAGGAGAAGCAGGTGGAGATGAGGGATTACAGAGAGATGGTGTGAGGCACGGAGATGCTGCAAGAGGTCACTCTTCGCTCTTATTGTCTGCAGAAGACAATCATGGCTCACAGTGAGTCTGTATGTGTGATGGTGTAATGTGTAAACATCTGTGTGTGTGTGTGCTGACAGCTCTGTTCTCATCACTACAAGGAATAGTAGGCGTGAGGTTCCACAGAGGGGAAAGGCGAAGAAGCCGCGATGCAAACAAGCAAGGAAAGGAACAATATGGTGTTGGACATCGGAGAGAGGCACATTTCGTTTTAGGCATCTGATCAAGGCTCTTGTTCAGACTAACTTACAGTGAGTACGCTGGTTTGCCAAAATTCAAAACATCCAAGTATAATCCGATGGAGGGAGGCCAACAGAGCGAGACAGACACATTGTTTGCTCTCGGTAACACAAATTTGGCCAAAATAGGCAAAAATTCGACTCAAGCAACATATTCGTCTGCTGCAATGATGTGAAAGAGAGCCAGTGCCAAGCAGGAAGCTTTCTAAGCATCCATAAATTTCTCCCTCCAGTTAATATTGTATATAGCAGATATTTTCACAATGTGAAGAGCTCCTTCTCAGGGAGGGACAGACGCGCAGCAGAGATACAGAGTGAGGTGAGAGGAGGTGCAGGTTGGTGTTGTGAAAACAAATGGAAGTCAGTCGTTGCAGTTTGTCCAGCTGGACTGGTCCACATACAGATGAGGTCAGCAGTTAGAGCTGCTGCAGTGGCTGTGACACACTGATCATGGAGGAAATTAAGGCACTTTTAAAACACTTGGCGCCTGACTGCGACAATTTGCGTCAAAAATCACACTCCTTCTCTGAGTCATAACTCTATCAAATCTGAACAAAGACTTATTATACATATTTTCAGATTCAGTATGACTTATCAAGGATATAATTATACCCTGAGAGGGCTACCTGAGCCGAAACATGATGGTTATCCGTGTATAAAAAGTGCTCCAGATGTTGCCAACCTATGCCATGGACAGTAAGCTAGATAGTCAAGATATCTTTTTATTATTTCTTATTTCTTAGGCCTTATTCTTATTTTTTTTAATCCAGAATTGGCCTGAGAATCATCACATTCTTCTGTTTTCTTTACTATGAAAGTAATCCAGTGACAGACGTCTGTACATCCATCTGTGCATTGCAAACAAGAACTAATAACGGCTAATTTGGCTAATTTTAATCATGCCAAGTACAACTCTGATCCTAAAACATATTAAAAACAGAATGCAACAGTTTGCAAATCATTTGCAACCTGCATTCAGTTGAATGCAGCACAAAGACAAGATGTCTGATGCTGAAACTTGGCCTTTATATATACACTCATATATATATATATATACACTGAAGTTGATGCATTCTGTGTTTTTTTATTTGCACAGCTTCTCAACTTTTCAGGGTTGTAGATGGAGGTACACAGGTAAAGTACACAGTTGCTGCTCATAAGCTGAATACCGATCAGGCCGATAGGACGTAAGTCAGATTCCCCTAAAATACAAATGATACTTTTCTTGTCTGCGTAGCCACAAAAGGTCAATGTGATGTAAAATTTTTCATCAAGTTATTAAAAGCTGGATTCCTGAAAAGAGGACACTTGTAATGGTGGCTGCAGAATCAAATTCCTTAAGATTATAGCTTAATTTCAAGTAGTTTTAATTAACCCGGCATGAAAAAAAGATCACTGCAAGTTATTTCTGTTTTTTAATTCAGATTCCTAATGCAAGTAAACTTTCACCTTTACTTCCTGTGTGAATGCTCAGTCAGGTGTGCAAAGGTCACAGCCACAGTGACCTCACCAAATAAGAAAAATAATATTCTAGTATTCTTTGAATGAATTATAGAAAAGGTGGAGAAGGTCATACTTTTTTCCAGCGGCAGAGCCGGAGACGTAAGAGAGAGAGAGAGAGAGAGAGAGAGAGAGAGAGAGAGACAGTGTCGGCAACAGTATGTGGATTGATTAATTAAAGATCTTTATCTTTCATTCCACTGACAGAGAGAGAAAGAGGAGACGGCCGCTCCAGAAAAAGAAAGACGGTTGGATAAAGAGGGAGAGATGACGGAGCTGGGAGGTAAAGCAATAGGAAAAATAGAGAGAATATAGAGGGAAAAGATGGAGAGATGGCTATTCCGGAGGGGCAGATAGATAGAAAGATAGTGTTCGAAAAAAGAAACGTGACGTGGAAGCGAGGAGGGCAGATGTGAGAGGAGAGAGAGGGAGGAAGGAGGCGACATGTAAGGATGAGGGAAAGTCTAAAAAAGACAGGGTGAAGGTGTGGAGGGGTGGGGGGGGGGAGATTTTTTACTTCTTTCCCATGATGGAGTGACGAGAGGTGGGAGGCGGAGAACAGAACGGAAGCTGTAATTAATGGAGGAGACAGAGAGGGAGGAGGAGGTGGGCTGAGGGCTTACATCGCTAAAAAAAGAAGAGCACAATCTCCACCCGCTTCTACGGATGTTAAAGGCTACCTACTGTATGTGCATTTTAGAATAAAACCACCTTATTCCAATTATACAAACTCAACCTTGGCATGGTTGCTTGCATTTACATCATGGCGTAACAAGTGGTTACAAATTATCCTCATTTGCACGGCACTTTAAGTGTTCTCTGTAATTCTGTTTGCATTAAAGTAAGCTTGTGTTCCTATGCAGCCAGGTAAATGGCTTCACGGGCACAAACACTCATATCATTACTACAATTATCCCCTTCATTACGCTGCGATATTATTCCACTCTCTTGCTTTGTGGAACAAGTGGATATTTCTAGTTTATTTATATAAACACCTGCTAATGGCCGGCTCCTAATTCTGCCTCCGATGTTTTTTTACCCCACAGTTTAAATTTTTCTCTGGTTCGTGCAATAGCAGCGTTGTGCTAATTATAAAAACACAGAATGTAATGTAGCCTAACACCTCCTTATGTCATTATCTAAGCCAAGCGTTTGCACAGCAATCTGGCTTAGATGACAAAATAACAGGTAAGCCGTGCTTGTTTTCATGCTGCCTTCACCCGTTACATATTTTCCCACAACTCCTACACAAACACGCAATTCCAATATTCACTAAACGCTCTCCAAACACTGTCAGCACTCCTCAGATTTACACTTACCTGTGCCTCAGCCCACAGGACTGCAACAGACGTTGCTGAGCGTCAATATTATAAATCTCTGTGCGACTGCTGCCTCAGAAATGGAAAAACACAGTCCTACCAACAATCAATGTCTAAACTGTTGTTGGACGCTGCTGGACTGAAAGAGCTCTGAGATGTACAGTAACGCTGCAAGCATCGTATAGTTTCTTGCAGCTGCATTACAGTGTGTTCCCCTAAGCTGAGGTCTATGAGCGCACAGCTGAGGGAATCAAATTGCTCTCCCTTACCCCCCGAGCTCTCTGTGTGCTTGTTAATGAATTGCTTTGTGTGAAGAGTCCAGAGGTGCTACAGGAGTACTTAGGATTCAGGTCAACATCACTTGACCCACACGGCCGGGCTGGCAGAGTAGCCCTGGTAATAAGACTGGGGGTTGAATGAGAAAAGTCATTATAAAGAAGTAACTGTCAGGCAAAGGGAGATATTTTGATACGACTGAACCTGCTCCTTTCTCACTCCGCCGTCTTCGCAGCTCCACCTTCCTTCACCCAGATCCACGCCCTCGCCCACCTCTGGCATCACTTGACTCACTTTACTCATTTAATCCGGCTCCCCTCTCGCTCCGGTGTTGTTTGCTCCTCGGGTTATCTCATTTGCTGCTGTTCTATTTGCACCTCGGAAAAAAAAAGATCACTCGTTTACATGCCTCTTCATCTTTATTATCCTCGTTTCATCTTTCTTCTCTTCTCATTCTGCCATTCATCAATCCGTTTCTCCCTTTCCCTCATTATACTTCTCTCATCGTTTTATTTTATTCTCCTCTCTCTCAATCAACTTCTAGCCTTGAGCCATTTCTCCCCCCCATCTACAACTGCGCTGCTGACTCCTTCTCTCCTCTCTTTTCCTTCTTCCCTGCCCTTCCTCTCTGGCAATTACAGACGGTGATGACGATACGCATCTAAAAGTATAGTATTAAATTATCTGACAAGATATATGTTATACATTTTAATGAGTTTAAAACAAATTTTAAACCTTGAGAAATTTTTAATTAAGAACACTCTGTGTCTGTTGCCTGTCATCTTACCCCTTTCCCTGCATGGTGAGGTATGGTTATCTACCAGAAGTTGTCATAAATTTACTTTTTTAAGCAGTTTTATGCCAAACTTTTTACGATACATATTTTACAACCTGGGTAACTTCTACCGAATGAAGGATTTTAGTCATCGGACAGCTTCATCTTAAGTTATCAGAGAAAAGCTGAGCAAACATTAGCAGCAGCTCGGCCCGCAGCCACTTAGCCACCGTGCCAGACAGCATTGGAGAAACAGATTTTTTTAAGGTGAAACTGATTAATTCAGTGTTTTTCCAGTTTTAATCAGCAGGTCTGTTTGTTTTGGAGAGGAGGAGACCTCTGCGGATAATTCGGCTCCCGGTAAAATTTACTGAACAATAAACACTGTAGGAATACTAACCAGGAGAAACTAACTGCGATGATGGCATTGCTCAGTCTTTTTGTTTGTTTGTTTTGATTGAGAGACCCCTAGTGGCAGAAAATTACTTCTTGCACATTTAAAAAAAACTCTCACAGGTAAAATTCGGTCAGTCATTCAGTTTTCAGGAAGCAAAGAAATGAAGGTGGTTATTGAACCCGAAATGGGAATTGTCACAATATCTATACAGCTGAATTGCATAATCTTCTTGACTCCCTCCCTTTGTCCCCTCCTCACCTCTGTCTATTTCCATCCCGCCCTCCCTCCCTCCTTGCTGCAGGGCAGGTGCCAGGTCTCATTAAAGTGTTGGCCGACAGCCTTCTCACTGAGCTCACCCGCTGTTTCTCTCGCTCTCTCTCCCTTGTTCCATCATGTCCTGACCTCTCACCTGTCACAGCGAGAGAAAACACCGCTCCCACGATGCGCACTACATTGCCCATGAGCGTGATGTACAAAAATGTACACGGTGATCCCAAACACACAAAACCTACTCATACTTCATCTAAAACAGCTGCTTGAACCCTCGGGTTCAGATACCACACGGCGCAGCATCACCTGCACACAAACACACAGTAAATTGCACATGAACAGACCGAGAACACATAAACACACGAGCAATCCTCTCTGCACACAAAAACACACACAAAATCTCTCTATACACCCTGTGACCACAGCTAATGCTCGACCCCTCAGGCTCTGACAGTGCACCACCAACAACCTCATTCGGAAAACTCGTCTCCGATTCAGCGCTACTGCCGCTCTCCTCGCACACTCTCACTGTGGGCCACCGACTCAAATTGGAAGCCTGCCAGCAGCAAGGTCAGGGTGGGTGTAATATGATTACACAGGCGCAACATAAACACACCATATCGGCCCATTACAGCCAGCCAACCCTTAACTCTTTTTTTTTTTCTGAGAGCATCATTTTAAGGTCTGGGTTCCTTAAATGCATCCTTGTCCACTTTACTGTTAAAATTTTAAAAGGTCACAGTAGGATTAGAACAGGAGGACTATCTGCTCGCCTGTGGTTCAGAGAGAGAACTCCTCTCCTGAGAAGCTGTTTGGCGAACAGAAGGCTGTTGGTTTGATTCCCCAGATTGCTTCTATAGCTCTCAGAGTCTGGACAGAGATGGAAGTCGACCTTTTCTCCTGGAACAATGTACAGACAGGCTTGAAATTGGCAGAGGAGTTTGAGCTAGTGTTAAAGGATCTGGATGGTAGCACTCTTGATACTGTCTTTGCCTTTAAGTTGCACCATTTATGTTGTACTGTAAGTATTTATTGCAAGACTGTTCTCCTTCCAATTAATGACCCCTTAGGTCGTTTGTATACGCAGCGTAATGCAGCCAAATATTTACATTCACTGTTAGGAAGACAAGTAGTGGCTGACAGGAGCAAAGGAGGAAGTCATGATGATGTATAAAGAGTGACAAGGTCCGTATAAGGAGATGCCATGTGAAAAAAAAAAAGATAACGTATATTTCAGTTCATTACAAAGCCAGAGATCGTTTATCCATGTAGTGTTTCTCTCTAAATCAGACAAAAAAGCACTGACAGGGCGCTGGGGAGCGTTTCATCCACTGGGTTTTGTTTCTATGATAAAAATATCTTATCGCTCTAACTGCTGTTGTATGATGGACGAGCGACGCTCCCTTTTTTATTATCTATCTGGACGACTATCTATATGTTAACCATGTTTTTTTCACTATATGCAACAACCAGAGGATGTTTATGGGATGAGGGTGCGGGTGCTACACGTGCATATGTTATGATTAAGTTACAGTGTCTTACTTATGATAAAAACGGTACTAACACAACATCACGCATGTGCAGCAACACACGACACAAAAAGCCAGCTAATATTACTTACATGTCCACACTGAAAGGTCCGAATCACTGTCTGTCTGAAGCCTTTTTTTAACACAAGTAGCGGTTATCTTTATTTTTAGTCCCTTAGTAAACTCCACAACACACATGTATTCACGCACAGAAACACACACATACACACATCACTGTCTTTTAAAACAACAGATAAAAACAAAATGCATCAAATTTAGAATTCAGAATGTATATTTTAAAAACAAAGGTTTATATATATGTTTGACAAGTTATCGTATTGCGTTTCATGTTTTAATACATGTCAAACTGTGACCATTTCTCAGTATCAACCATTACCTTTAGGTAAGTGCTGATCTCCTGCCAGCAGCAGGGACGCTAATTCAGGGAAACTGTGGGTTAATGGAGGGTAGAAAGAAACAACCTATGAGATCACACGGGTTGGAGGACTGGCTGCTTAGGTAGCTATTTTCAGGTTTTTACCCAAAAGGTTACCCTTGTTTTTTCCAAGCTAAAAATATTTCCCAATAAAAAAAAAAAAAATTCAATTATTAACAATGTGGCGAGGTTGGAGCTCTGTACTCCAGGCTTACCGAGAGCTAGGATGAGGTACATGTAGTCAAGGTGAACATATTAAAAGAAAAACAGGCTTTCAATCTGACAATAAGAAAAACCTTGGAGAGGCTCTTGAGATGCAAAAATACATATCTCAGCTTTTTTCTTATGGAAAATGCAACAGTATGGGAAAAAACAGAAAAGGAGGTGAACATTTTAGTCCTAAAAGACCACATACGCCAGCAGACAAAGAGCAAGGGCCAACCTTTTAGAAAGGGAGATGGAGAGAGACAGCAGGTGTGTCAAAACCTCTCGCCTCTCAACATCTCTGTCTTACAATCTCTTCCCTTTTTGCATCTCAAGTGCCTTTTCAAGTTCCTTTGTCAGAGCGTGTGCCTTTTCATGGGCTATTCTTGTCATCCATTTCATTTTCCCACAATGTCGTTTTTATTTGTATCTCAGTCTGTGACAGTGTTTTTCATCTTCCTAAATCTTTTAGATTCCTATACAATGATAACCTTGGTCTTTAATTGCAGTATATCTTTCATGCATTCTTGCTTTTGACTATGCATAACATGTCTTCATTCCAATAAACAGATAACAGTCTTTGAGGCTTGCGACTGTTGGAAAGAGAAATGAAATAATTTTTTCCAAATAATTCATTTTGCTGGCGCAGTGAGTGCACGAGTAAGATTTGAAGTGTGCGATAATTACATCTGGAAAAAAGACCTAAGGCATCCGTGTTCGACTTTTTGCGACTTGGTTATAATGGTTTTTATTGGATGTGGTGCTGGTTAGGCAGATAGGCCTGGTTTGGGTCTATGAGCTTGTCTCAACCCGAGGGCTGGGTGGCAGCTCTTTTATGCCGTCCTCTAACTGTCATCGTCACGCACCCACTCACGCGGAACCCAAATTATAACAGCATGAAGCCATGTGAATGCATGGATTTGCGCAGCGTGTGTGAGGGAGAAACAGAGACGTGAGTGAGAGAGTTATCAGCGCGCCTCTGTACGAGAAGGAGAGGAAGAAGAGAGGAAGAGAGAGAGAGAGAGAGAGAGAGAGAGAGGAAGATGACGAAAGGTTAGGGCTAAACCACATCTCTAAATTTGGCATGAGCTCAGATCAAAGGACTGCGATGGTGGAGAAAGAGAGAAAGAGGAGGGAAACGATAGCAGAGCAACAAAGCTCCAGAGTTCTCTTCTCCCCACTCCATCTTTCCTGTACTATCATTTTTCTCCTTTAGAATTCCTTCTCTTCTTCTTTTAGAGTATCACTACAGTGTGCCGTATTTAAAAATGCATATTTTTCTCTTTGTTTTGGCCCCTGTGTCCACACTAAAAGGAAGTCTTTTTCACCTGTAATGGGAAGCTTTTTGGAGTCTCTGGAGACTGGACAAAGCCGCTCTGAGCTGTACACATTTATAACTTTAAATGTGTACAGGGGTCATTAAGAGGCTCTTTGTTTGAATCCACATACCATTTTCCATTTCACCTAAAAGGAGCTAGACATCATGGTGTGCACAACATGTTGTTGACACAATAATTCCAGCCTTTGTGCAGACAAGACTGTGCTATTACACGTTTCAGAGTAAGTAGACGTTTTTACACAGTATTTTCAAATTTGGCTGCCGTCATCATCACAATTTGCCTCCTTCCTCTCTCTTCTCTCTCTGCCTCCCTCCATCTTCTCGCTTTCCTTCCAACCTTCCTGCCCCATCCCAACTCCCAACTGGTTATGTAATTCATCACGCTCCCTCCGTCTCTCTGTTTCCCTATTTTTCACTCTCTCGCTCTCCGGCTCTCTGTCTCTACACGGGTGGAACAAATGGAGATCAGTCGGACTAATGCTGAGTTAGGCCCCTCGTCGCTTTGACAAAGCTACAGCATTACCCCTCTCATTTAACCACTGCTCTGATCCACGGGCTTACACACACACACATGCATATACACACATATATACACTTGAAAGGGCACACTTTATCTCCATTTCTCTCTCCTGAAAACTCATCCGCATGCATAATTCACATGTGTACACACATGTTGAGAGCATTGCTTGCATTCTTCTCATGCATAAGTGACGTCTCAGTTAAAGATCGGTGTTTGCTCGCCGTGTTTCTGATGCTTGGGTCAGCTGCCGTGCTCGTTAACAAAAGGCCCTCAGCGCTGAGTGTGAGAGAGTCTTGCTGCTGTCTCTCATCTTGGATAGCATAAAGTACTCATGACTGGCCCAAGTGCATGCTAGTTACTAGTTATGAAACACACACACACACACATCTTCACAAGCTACCATATATCATATTGTCTCATCAATAGAAGCTTGACATTGAATTGTTTTTTGATAGTTTTTGGAGAGTAAACATATCATTTTGTTAAAGATTTATATCGACTGTTTTACAAAAAAACAAAATAAAAACAATGACAGGGATAGGTTGGCCTTTTCAAGGGCACATTTGGAAAAGGTGTATATTTGAGGCAGCAATGGCTCAGTTCTCCGCCCAACACACGGTTGGAGGGCCTGCTGCAGGCCGCCCCACAGGCCCCCGTGCAGCCCAACTGTCTATTTCTACAACCCTGATATTGCACAATTATCACTGTGCATGAAAAGATATTTTTCTCTGTGTAACAGTGCAATTCTCAACTGTTGGGTCTGTCAGTATTGCATATATTGTTCCTTCATTCTTCTTGTTTAAAGTGGTCATATGTTTATATTGCTTCTTTCTAGTTAATGTTGTTCTATCAAGACTTTTTTTTCAGTTTTTGCTGCTGTAGCAAAGGAAATGTCCTCATTGTGGGACTAATAAAGGAATATCTTATCTATATCTTATATCTTGGGTCTTGCTTTGGTTGTTTTAGCCTTTGTTTCTATTGGTTATAAAGCAATTGTACTCACTTAAATGCATGAGATGTGACAGGTCATTCACATCATACTTAGCCAAATTTGTGAGCAGTAAAAGATTATTATCGACACTTCACGTAGTGAAGATTTTATCCAAATTGTCCGTTTTAAACATCAAGATTTACTGTCCCACTTCATGGCTCAGCTATGACCGTGAATGTGACTGACAGTGTTCCTGCAGGATGCCCTCGCTTCAGGTTTTGCATTCAAATGAAGCAGCACCGGATTTGTTTAAAGCTCGTTTCCAACCTGTTTGTCGTTGATCCGACTTCATTGCAGCACTGTTGCCACGTCCCTGGATCGCGGCAGTTACTTTGTTGAGCACAATGTCATCATAACTGCTAGGAATTATAAAAAGGCGACCCAAGTTGCGACAAACAGGAATGATCCTTTTAGAACATTCGGTGTGTCTGCGCACACGTAACAGGATTTTCCCTCATTATCACCTCTAGCGCTGCTTTTCTTTGTTTCTGCTCCAAATCCCGTCCTTTTCTAACACGGTTCAAGTGTAGGAAAAGGCACACGCCCACACAAACTCGCCCACGTGAACACACACACACACACACTCATTCTCGCTGTCACACTCACACATTACAGCACAATAAAGCATTAGTAGGAGTCTTGTACTTCAATCAGCCAATTAACCTGGAGCACAGCAGAACAAAACATTTGGCATTTGCCAATAGGGCAGCAACCTTCCAGCGATAATTACTCTTTGTGAGAGCACACACACATATACATATATATATACACACACACATACACACACTCCCCCAGCGCCGCATCCATCACACGTCATGTTGAAGACAATGGCGGCTATACTTCCAGCATAATCAATTATTTATCCTTGTCCACACATGAGCAATCTCCAAATGTCCACACATAAACGTACGCAAACACAGACACACACACACACACACACACAAAGTGATTGTTGTC
>CAFUXE010000406.1:277223-300102 GCA_903364295.1 Serranus cabrilla
CACACACACACACCAGCACATGAATAAGCCCAACAACATGTGTACAATTGAGACATTTTTCCTGGAGAGAGCGCCTCGGTTTTGAAATGTCAAGATAAAATGCTGTGACAGTGGTGGAAGAAAACATGAGCGAATGTTTGGAGGAGAGAGAAAAAAGAGAAAGAGAGAGACGGAAGGAGGGAGGAGGGGGGGTCCAAAAAAGCCCATGTATATTTGATTGAGAAAGGAAATGCAGGGAGATGAAAAAAGAAAATGAGGAAAAGAGAGAAAAGATGATGGAGAGTTACAGTAAATTGGCAAGGCCGCTTCTGAAAGCACGCTCTAGGGGAGAGAGGGAAATAGAGTGAAAGACCGAATAAGAGGCAGAGGCTAGGGAGTCGGAGAGAAGTGCAGCAGCAAGAATGGATTGTTAGCTGGTAAACGACTGTCACTTTCTTTAGGGAGATAAACAGATTTGACACCTCCGCATTCTTCCTCTCTCCTCTTGTCCCTTCTTTTCTCTGACTCTGACACGGCCTGACAACCCTTCAAAAAAAAAAAAAAATCACTTTCTGACTCTCTCTCCTTCTCTGTTCCCTGCTGTGCTGTACCATCTCTCACTCCTCCGCTGCGTTTTTTCCCTCTATTCTCCTCTCAGATTTGTGCGACAAACTCGTCCTTCCGGCAAAAAAGCGGCATATGAGAAGAAGAAAAGGGAGAACTATATGAATAAAGACCCCATTTTCCATTTTCCCTGCACTCCTTTTCTGTTCCTCGCCTGCCAGGGCCTTGTGACAAGATTAGATGAGGAAGAAGTGAGAGAGAGGGGGGTAAAAAAAAAGAGAATCAAATGAAAGAGAAATTCTTTTCCCGACATCTGGAAGAGGTAGAAAGGGGAAGAGAATAGAAGGGAGCAGGCGAGATGGAGAGTGTAAACGACACAAAGAGGGGGATCAGAGAGGAGGGGCGCGTGGAGAGTCGGAGAGGGGGAGATCAGTGGAGAGATGAAGAACAGAAGACTTAAAGGAAGACATGCGTCGATGCAGAAGGCTTGTGATCAGCTGTCACTTGGGATCTGTGGGCCGAGCGTGCGTACCTGCCCACACACACACTCACACACACTCTGTCCTTGGTCGGAAGAAACGTAAATACTTAAAGAAGCTTCAAGACACACACAGAAAGTGAGTTGTTAATTATTCCCATCATGACCGCTGTGTTCAGACTGAGCGCTTGTGGACTGGCATTGACCAAAGACACAAACACACCAAAATAGATATGAGGAATAAACAGAGGCTTGTTTTATCAGGATGAAAGAAACGAGATAGGAGAAAAGAAGGGGAGGGGAGGAAAAACAGAGACAGCAAGGGCAAAAAGATGGAACAGCAGCAATCATTCAAATAAATGAGAAGGCAAGAAAAGATGGAATAAAGGAGGTCTGAATGCATTAGAGCGGTATAGTTTCTGTGTTCTCGCTCTGTGATAAAGGAAGTTGTTCTGCTGTGATAGTGAGGCCTCTGGAGGAAAGATGGGAAAAATCTAAACAATGTGAAAATTAGGCCATGCAAACACTCGCAGACACACACGCCAACAGACACACAGACGTGTGCGCTTTCGCTGTGCACGACACATGTTACGCACTCAAAGGGGGAGCGCGAGAGCAACAAAGCAAGCCTCCACTTGTCGGCAAGTAACTCCACACAAACAGTCTCGCACACACACACATTCACACTCCGGCTGTTTATGTAGGCAGTGGTAGGAATAAATAAAAGGCAAGCATCTAACAAATAAAATGAATTTTTAATCAATGGAGCCATTTGAATTAGCTCTGTCATTAAGTAAACAGGAACAAGGCAGAGTTTGAAATATTCATGTTGGGCCCTGAGTTCATTAGGCAGTTAGGAGGTGTGGTCCCCCAGGGGGCTCCATTCAGATCTGGGACAAACACCAAGGGCATGATGATATATATACAGTACACACATACTGTTGTAATGGAGGGGATGAAGAGGAAGCAAGAGAAACGAGAGAAAGGAAGCAAAAACCAAACTGTTCTAATACACTCAGAGGGCTTTTTATAGAGTTTTAGGGAGAGGGGGTGGTTAGCAGGAAGATGAAGGGAAAGTGTAGAGGAAGCCTGGAGAAATTGCAAGAATGACAAGAGAGGAGAGTGAGGGATTAAAAGAGGAGAAGAAACCGTGGGGGAGAGGAGGGGGGGATTAAAAGACGACGAGAAACAAAGTTAGTTGAAAGGGAGGAGGAAGAGCGGGAGAGGGACGGGCGACGGGGAACACAGCGACGAGCCAGGAAGAATCAAAGTAGCAGGTACGGGGGGTGAAAACGGGTAGAAAGTGTGCCAGAGAGAGAGGTGACTCATGATGAGATCACAGGAGGGACGGATGGTAGATAGAAAACAGAGGTGGGGATCATGTGTCGGGGCTTAATCTGTGGAGAATGGTACAGGATTTACATGTACATCCCATGTTATTAAGGCACGCTGTGCACCAGGGAGGTAGAGGTAGATAAAAGAGAGGATGGAGAGATTATAACGTGAAGCATAGGTGGATACAGAGAAATAAATAAAGGGACAAAAGCAGAAGAGAAATAGAACGTGAAGGGAAAAAAGGAGGCTGCGAGACAGATGAGAGTGATGGGAACAGATTGAAACAAGAATAGAGATGAGATGAGAAACTGGAGTAAGAGAGTGTGAGGAAAGCAGAAGCAAAAACACAAGAAGAAATAAATATATCACTCTGCCATATTTTTCTTACAGTGGGTGACAGACAGGGAGGAGAGGAGGAGAGAGAGAGAGAGAGAGCGGAAGAGGGGGATGAAAAGGCAACAGCAAACGATTGAGGAAAGGAAGTAGCATGGGCGATTGCGTAATGACTTTAATGAAAGCACTGAATCCCCAACGGACACTTTAGATATGACTCCTGGGGACTGACGACGGGGAGAAAAAGACAGAGGGAGGGGTAGGAAGGAGGAGGAAGTGGAGGAAAGGAAGGAAGAAAAGAAATTCTTGTGAATAGCAGGGAGAAAAAAAGCTGCAAACACAAAAGCTGATATTAGGCAGCATTTTTAGAATAACAAATCGAACATTGCTGGAAATACAAGGTGCATGTGTGTGTGTTTAAGAGTGTGTGTGTGTGTATCAGGGAGGGATTGGCGAATACAACAGAACATATTATAGAATTTTAATATGATGAAAGCTCCAGGGGGTTTGGCACTGTGTCTTACAAATAAATCTTCCATCGCCTCGAGCATTTATGGGAGTGTATAAGGTATTCTATTTTGCCTCCATTTTCATTTCCGAAAGGGGAAAAAAAAAAGTGTTTCTGTCTCCCTGTGTGTATTTGTGTCTGCGCTTTGGGGATGGAGTGATGCACAAAAACCATCTTGTCATCTTATTTCTAATCTTCTGACAGCTCTCTATTGATTGCATAATTCCATAAAGCTGACCTATCAGGCTCCATTCTTCACCATTAACCTTAAGCCATTTCTAGCACTGCAGCCCGATAGCACTGGAAGATTAAAATCAATGCATCAGAAAGTACATATATATATATGCTCTTTTTCGACTGCTTGCATTCTCCTTACTTGTCAAAACTTGGTGCCGACATTGCCCACGCTGCAACCCGACCATTGACAGCTCAGTCTAAGATTTGGGTGTGTTTTGCTAGTAGCAGCTAATTTCGCCTGGAGCTGCGAGCCTCAAGCAGAGATGAGGAGTGAACTCAAGAGGTCTGCCAAGCTCACTTCTGTCTGACTTCCTTCTTTCCAAACTTTTAGTCTTCAGACCTAGTGACATCACTTGTAACAATTTATCAGACTTCACAGAGGTTCCTCTGGAGCCACAAAAGGCTCCTAGTTTCCCATATTTCCTCATCTACTCCTGCTGGCATATATATCTTTGGGTTTATACTCTAACGTTGTAAAATATCCATCTGTGAGGTTCCTGCCTCCCGCACTTTACATCGCAGATGGGTGGACTTTCTCATGTGGGGCTCACAGTATCGAAAATTTACATTAAAGGGATAGTTCAGATTTACTGAAGATGGATTGCATAAGGTTCTTATCCATTTTTAATGTATTACCTGGAGAAGATGGCGGTCCCAGTATGGAGAAGCAGACAGGAGGACGGGCGGAGAAATTAGAGAATGTAGGCTACAGCTGCAGCGAAACATATTCAAACCACCTAAAAAAGGCCCCATCTAAAAATAAATCTATAATATTAAGTAGGGATATTTTCACTCCTTTACCTTGCCATCTGACAGCCCTGTTCAATGTATGTGGAGGGAAGTGAAGCCGTTATCTATGCTCTCAACAAAGCTACCAAACTCATTTTACCTCACTGAACACAGCAGTAGCTGGTCTACCGCTAACTCAAGTTTGTCCGTCTTATTGTGCTACTCTGGTGTTTTAAAGGTTCAGTGTGAATCCACCAAAATAACATAATAACACAAACAGAGACAGACAGCGGTAGCCCAGTAACTCCCGTGTTCTGCACAGTAAAATTACTGTTTTTGTCAAAGGAGTCTGGTGGCTTTGACGAGAATACATTACTTACAGTACATTATTTAGCTTCGGTGCCTGCTTTCCAAAACTGGGGGTGTGCTGACCAACATCTTCTATAGGTAATAACTTCAATCAATCCAAACTATCCCATTAAAGAGGTAGAGCAGAGGACTTCATCCCCAGCTACTCCTGTCCTCATGTCCAAGTCTCCTTGATCAACACACTGAACCTCAGTTGCTCCTGATGCTATTGCCATAGTGCCAAAAGCTCAAACGCCGTGTGTGAGTGTGGGAGTGTGCTCACAATGAAAAGCAGATTGCAAAGTGCTTTGGGTAAAAACTAGCAATTTCCAAAATCTATTTTTATATATTTACTCTGGATAACCCACACAAAGCACTTTTCAAATGTTAGCAATCAATGCCGTTCCATCCCAACCTGTACTGCACGGTGATGAAGTGGAGGCTGAGAACTCAAATATCTCACACAGGTAAAAACAAGTTTAGCTTTTTTGCTTTGCTTTGCCATTTGTTTTTATTGTCTTGCTTTTTGTAATTCGGGTGAACTGACCCTTTTACTGAGTTTGGACCAAACTGTCCTCACTTGCCTGAGATGTCCTCGCTCCCAAGGTCTTGTGCTCAGACCGGTTCTCACAAGGATAGAGGCCCGGGAACACACACACTCATTCACACTGACTCCTAAACCCCTCTGCAACACAATAACATGGTTTGAAATCCTCCGTGTGTCTGTCTCCCTTTCCGTCTTTTCCTCTCTTCTTCCTCCCTCCCTTCTACTGCCTGAGGGAATAAGACAGACGGAGGCAGACAGAGGAAGGCTGGAGGTTAGACAGGGGTTAATTTAGTCTTTTAAACAGGACAACCGATTGGATTACCGGCCCGGCGGACCAGCCAGCCACTCTTAGAATTAAAAAGGACACACCTCAAAAACATGGACAACCCGAATTAGACTCCCACCCTCTCGCAGTCCAATCACTATGCAGATCATGGAGCCGAGTGTTTTCAGGGACGCGTGGGGAGGCCAAACTGGGGTTGCTTTGTTTTATCGGCCCCTTCCACCTTAAGCAAATACCAAGTGATTTGTTTTTAAAGTGGACGGGATTGAGCCTCCCAAAAAGAACAAGGGGGAGCGCAGAAAAGGAAGGTTGAAAGAAGCACCCCACCACACGTCATGACAAGATGAAAGAGGGGTAGACGGGACGGAGGGAGTGATTGATTTTCATGCCGCTCTAAAGCGGATCCCTCTGGAGGCCTGGATAACGTGAGAGAGAGAGAGAAAGGAGAGGAAATTGAGAAACACAGAGAAAAAGAGAATAAAGGAGATAATAAAGAACAAGATACTTTGCCCTACTCCAGTTACCAGCAAGGCTTCCTTCACTCTTTCGATCTTTGTTTAGCTTTTTTTTGTTGTATTCTTCCTCTTTAGAATTAAACAAGGCTGTCTTTATTTAACCCTGATGGAGCCTGAGCACTTGCTGAGAGAAAGAAAAAGGGGAAAATGACTGACACACACACACAGACAGAGACAGATATAAAAGTGGGATGAATGAGCGTGTGGATGAAGAGAACGAGAAGGGGCAGAGGGAGTGACAGAAGAGGTGAGTTGAGTGAAGTGAAAAGTTGGGGGATAAAAAAAAGTAGATCAGAGGGTCCAAAAATGACCACAGAGATTGGAAAGGAGTTGTGTGTGTGTGAGTGTGTTTCACTGCCTATCACTCTGGCAGCGTGTATGGTGCAGTTTGTGTGTATGTGTGTGTGGAAGAGAGGACAGCCACAGAGAGGAAGAGAGAGGTGGGGGGGCCAGACTGGGATAAAGGGCTTTGCAGCCATGAATGTCATACTAATAAAGCCCAGTCGGATATTGAGGTTCAGCCTGTGAGGTGAGGAATGACAGGAGGGAAAGAAGAATGGAAGAAGGAAAGATAAGAGAAATTGAGAATAAAAGAGGAGGGGAGCAAGAAAGATGGAGGGAGTGGTACGAGCGGGGAAAAAATGACATCGCTCAGGTTGACACATTCACACCGCCACTAAAACTTCCTCAGGAAAAGAAAGAACAGGCCGTTACAAAGGAGGTGAGAAAGGGAGACAGAGGGGCACGCAGGGATTAGGGAGGTGTGAGGAATGGAGAGGGCAGAAAAGTGACGAAGAGGAAAAGCAAAAGCACATGCGGGTGAGCGAGGGGTATGGAAAGAGAAAGAAAGGGCGGATGACGGAAGCAGAAGAGAAATGAGAGCAAAGCAGAATGAATGTTTGTTGATATCCCATTTTCCACAGAGGAGATGAAAGAGAGAAAGAGGGAATAAGAAAAGCGTGGGCAGAGAAGAGGAATGAGCTGGTGATATGGAAAAAGAGTGGAGGGGGGAGACAGAGAGAAAAAATGACCAAACAGGAGAACAAATGATGGAGGGTTACAGCGGAAAGACAGAGACAGGGGAGGGTTTGATTCTGCTAATCAGCAGTATGGGAGATGTTTGTGACGTGGGAGAGTTATCATTACTGCCATCTAAAAATAACATTGGCATTGGGCGGCTGTGGTTTGAGAAATGGGGTGAGAGCAGAGGAAGAGGTAATTACAGCAGGCCTATTAGCATGCACGCAGCCCTCATTAAATATTCACACAGGAAACTGGGACTGAGGAATAATGCTTCTGGGAGAGTGCCAGATAGACGGCGTGCCAGCCAGCCCCGCAAACTATTTGGACATGCAGACAGCAACAAAGACAGGAAGAGGATACCTGTGGCTGCCTATTCATCCACCCATTCATTCATCGACTCGGACCAAAAGTCCACAGAGACACATAAAGGTGTCCATGCATTAAGCCATTTCTGGGTACCTGCAAGCTTTAGAAAAACACATTTAATGTAGAGCTCTTTACCTCCGACACGGAGGTTGTGTTTTCAGTGCAGTTTCTGTATGTGTTTGTCTGTCAGCTGGAATAGGGATAAAATACCACCCCGGTCTCACTCCAAACAGACACTTTGTCAGGGTACGTGATACAGACGCACAACGCAGGCTTTAGCTTGTGTGTTTGAGAGACGTAAACCCATCTCCAGATAATATGGGGCACTAAGAGTAATGGATGTAATACAAATACTGTGAAGGACCGTGAAGGGCAGGTGGGAGGGAAGGGACGGCGCTAACAAATTCCAGACTTTGAGCCACGAGACCGCTGTTCGTGTGCTGCGAACCAAGAGTCCATGTTGTTCTGTTGGAACCATCCAGCGTAACTGCGTCCAAGAGTTAAATATGGAGGCCAACCTTGTTCTTTACCCGAATATTACTCAAGTGGCTTTACTGGATTGTTTAGTTTAATAGTGAAAGTTTTCTGGGAGCACTGCAGTTAATTTTCTGACCCCATCACCAGGACTAAACCCCGCACTGTTGGGGACAGAGTCTTTGCCACTGCCGCCCCTTTAAAACCCTTAAGACTCACTCCACTGCTTCAAAAATCATTTTATAAAGCAGATATTTTTGTCTTTTTGTTAACTTCGAAAAGCTACTATGCATGTAACAAGCAGAAAATAACACATTTCCCCACAACATGTCCAAACTAAGGCAGACAGGTTCCATGTAATTCAATAGCACATGTTAAGGGCTGTGACAAAGTGTCAGTATCTGACAAGTTGAGAAGAAAATATGTTGAAACCAAGCAGTGACCTCCACGGCCTGCTGAGTGAAACCAATGTAGAAGTATTTTAAAACTGCATTCTGTCTTTTGGCCAGCAGGGGGTGACACTACTGGTTGCAAAAAGAAGTCCATTAAGAAAATGGTCCTACTTCTCACTAATTTTAAGTCAATACAGCATGATGTTCATTTTGCATAATGTGTCATGTCATTTTAATATCAGTGTTATTTCAGTATTTGAAATATGTTCAATGTGTGTTCATTATAATATGAATGTATAGTAACAATGTGAAATATTTTCCATTTTAGAACAAAATAAATGCAGATATCATAAAAGACTGGACTATTGGGCTTTGCGGAGGTCTCTGCTCTTCGAGGGCACATCTAATTTTATGATACCAATCAAGAAACAAAGCTAACCAAACCAGCCTCTTTCCATGGAAGTGAATTAGAATTTAAAACTGTACATTAGCAATATAAACAAAAAGACACCAGGGAATTGTTTAGGGACATTAAGGGCAATTGCATTTGCTAATGCAGACACGATTAAAAAGATGTTTATTGTACAAGCAGTTCTTTTCCCTGTTACTCCTCCTGAATAAAGAAACTGCATGGGGAAAATAAGGTCTCTAAACTGAATTGAATGGAGGACATTTTCATTTAGACAATTTAAGATATTTTCAGGCTTTCAAGCACCGAGAGATACTGTGATCCAGGCAGCCAACAAGCCATAAAGCCTATTAGCCAAGCAGACAGACACGTAGCCAGACGGAGAGACAGTCTAATGAACAGCAGGGAGAGACATGGCTCTGAGCCCGCCAACAGAGCTTCATGTACTAATTCACCGATGTACTGTGGTGGTGTTGCTGCAGTGGACATGCATGTAACGAGTGCACAGCCTCACATTCACATGCAACAAGCCCACTCATGTTCACACGGACACACAGCATCATTATAGAAACTAATGGGAATGTTGCACTACACATGCATTTAAAAAAGGCTTAAATAAAGACATTAATCTACACAGACATTCTGGCATAACATTTCACTGACACTCAAAGCCATCTAAGCACACACAGACACTCACCCCGAGTGTTCTTAAACACCTGCTAACTCAGTGACGTTAATGCCGGCTGACATTTTGACACAAATGCAGTGCAATATAAATAAACATACGTCCACAACACTTCTCACACCCCAACAAAACACCTCTGGCACTGATCCCAGCAGACAGTTTGACACAGAAACACACATTACACTTTCTCCTTGACTCCACAAGAATTGCACACATACACACACACACACACACACACACACACTCCAAAACCCCTTAGATACACAGAAAGGGACAAACACGCACATGCCACTGCAAATAAACAAATGCACAACAAGTGTCATGACTTGCTTTCACACATTCAGCCTTGCTGGATGTGTGAAAGCAAAATGACATTTTGGCATTTTGCGATTCATGTGCTGACAGTTGGGCTGCTTCGAACAATTCTTTTCAGTATTGAAAATTAAGATTTTTAAAGTTAATCATTTGGCTTCATATAATTATGGAAAAATGTGAAAAAATACAAAACACAAAAAGATCCATTACTTTGCAGAGCCAAAATTGAAGTCTTCAAGTATCTTGTTTTGTCCCACCAACAGTCCAAAACACAGCAATTATGTATCAATCAGAATTTGCAAATTCCACCATTTGAGAAGCTTGAACCTGAGAATGCCAAGCATTTTTTACAAACAAAAAAACTGACTGAAATCATTCCTTGATTATTGTATTATTATAACTGAATCGACTAATGATTTCAGCTCAAGTTGACAGTGTAAGTAAATCACATTTGGAACACACTTTCTTTCAAATGGATCACAAAACTGCTCACATTTTTATACATACAGCATATAAAACATAATATTTCATATTTACGTTAAAGATGCAGTAATCAACAGTGTTCAAATCAAAACACGTACTATGAAAGGGGTCGCTCATAGCATGAATGTACAGAAAACTATGTATCACCCAACTCCTCAGTCAGGAGGTACAGATATTTCCCTTGGGAGTTGATGGACAACAGCTTAAACAGGGTTATACATACAGTAGAACTAATACTTCATGTCTACTGCATGGCACAGCTGAACTCAACTCCACTTGCTGTTTTCCATTACCAAAAGTTGTAGATTCCCGGGTAAACTTTTTTGGACCCCCTTGGTTGAAGTTCCAAGCAATCCGAGAAATAATAGAGGAGTTAAAACACTGGAGACCACAGTTTGGTTCAACAGAATCCTCACTAGCAAAGTACTTTTAAAGTAAAGCTAAAGTCAACAGCAACCAGAACATTTGTATTCACTTGACCGAGTTTTTAAGAAAAACGACGGCGTACGCTGTACGCCACAACTGAAAAATTGGTAGAAAAAAGGACCAAAGGTGAGTTGGGCCTAAATTCAGTGGAAATGAGGCATTCAATACACCAGTTGGGCAAATAAATGCAAAGTTGCTCTTTTTCCACTGGAGGCAAGTGTTGGTTCAAATTCCATAACAACATTTTAAAGTAAACTATGTCAATCTTGTGCTTCCAGCTTCTTCAGCTGCCCCAAAGTCAGCAACGAAATCAATTAATTCAGGTTTAATAATATGACAGAAGTGTTACGATTTGAGCACAAAGTGGCTCTTTACCTGACTGATTGGATTCGTCTGTACATGATGGGAGCAGCTGCAGCGTTGCATAACTTTTGGAAGCAATGTATTTTTTTCTAAAATCACTCTGTACCTAGATAAAATGTAAAAAAATTATGTGCAAGTCACGAGTACAGCAAATCAAATGTTTATAGATTGCTAAGCGAGATATCGAATGAACAACAGCATGCCCTGCTGCTGCTATGATGTATGCTGGATATGTATATTTTTAGCAACAAGGATTCTCACAGCTCTGGTGCTGTTGGTACATCTATATATGTAAAAACCTTCTTATTTTTAACAACATCTAGTTGTGGCTGATTTAATTATCTTCTGCTTTTCCAGAAACAGATACATACAGGAGACAGCGACAGACAGACAGACACATGTTGTCAATAAGACAGACAGGCTCAGATACTAAATTACCCAGAGTCACACCTTGGCACACACTCACAGCCAGCTTCCCGAAACTAACAAGTACAAACATGACCTAGCCTTGTCCCCGAGAAAAATCACACTGGTGAGCTGGCATACAGTGAAACAGCTCGATGCCAAACATAGACACCCACACACAGTGTACCTGCAGCACAGTGACACGAACATGCAAATGCAGGGCGCCGGGAAATGGAGCACGATGGATGTGTATAAGCAATCGCTGACCACAGTAAAGAGATTGCAGGAGCAGGATCTGGGCTTCTTTTTGCAACCCAGTCACCAGAATAAAATGTTGGCATTGGAGGAACACAGTGCAAGAGTTTAAGAAGAAAGGGCTGACATGGAAACAGCAGGAACATGTCCCAAGAAAGAAAAGGATGGTGGCAAACGCCTATGTACTGCGATGAATACAAAGGCCAAAGCATGAGCAAGTATTGTACAGACACAGATATGCTGAATCCAAGTGTTTCTGAACCGCTACAACACGTTATCATTCCCTTCTTACTGGCGTAACCTTTCCAACACGTGGTTATGTTGTGAATTCAAACAAAAACTACGTGGTTTGGGTGGTTCAGATTGTGGTTTGGGTTAAAACAAGTACGTGTTAAGTGACTTTCTTTTGTCTGTTTGATCCTGACCTTGTCCCGCCCTGGAGTCTGATGCAGGTGATGCTGCATAGCTTAAAATCCGGAGCATCTAATTACTGACGCTGATGGCTTTACACTGGAATTAGATGAAAGCCCAGTCCTTCCCATACGGATGCTAAAGGGTGCCAAATATGTTTTAAATTAACATATTGTTGTCTGCAAATACACATACAGTGCCAAAAAAAAAACTGGTGACTGGGAATCGGTTTGCCAACAGTGAAAGTCTTCACACAAGTACCCCCATACCAATACAAAGAACGTTCACACACACACACACACATACCTAGACACACAATTATCATGGCTGACTCACATCCTAAACAGGTTTTTATTGTTACATGTATCAACAGCACAACCCTGAAGGACTATCCCTGAACTCTGAATGCTTGCAGGGCATGTTCACATGCATAGTTATGCTTATTCACACTCTGAGTCATAACTCCTTTGCTTTGATCCAATTGTGTTGGTGACAACAAAGCCGATTTCACTTTGGTACCAGTGAATAAGTGCACTGAGAGCACCTGGAAATGTAGGTCTCAGTATTCATCCAAATGAGCAGCGGTGCAGACTGCTAACAGAAGCTGAAACGACTGCAACAAATTACCCTTGGAGAGTTGTATGGATATATGCAGAAGAATGGGAAACTCATTCATATTTCATGTTCAGGTATTTGTTTGAAAAGGAAAAATGTGAGAAATCAATACATCATTGTGAATGTATACATAATTGGTTATGTGTCTCGCATTTCAGACTCAGCTATGTTTGCACAAAATTCCTGATTGCACATTATTCATATTGAATAAATCAGATTCAGTCAGTCTTTTGAGAGCGGCTTTTTTTAACATATCATTGACATTCATATTGAGTGGAGGGCTGACAACCTTTGTGAGGTTCAGTGACGACTATAGCAGGTTGATATAATCAGTCATACCTGTTAGAACCTGACCTCTGTCACTCACAATCTTTAAGCACGCGAACAAAAGAAAGGCACTTTCAACTACCATTTCTGTAAAATAAACCAAATAGATGTTTGATTTTACCTTGTATATTTTATTAAACAGCTGCCATGGTTGTTATATTTTAGACAGTTATGTCTCTAGATATTCACTTTGAAACTGAACTCAGATAAAGGACATGAAAGGACATGATTTTCCCCCACTGTGGTTCAAAGGAAAACAAATGTGAAAGGAAAATGAAAATGCAACCTCAAACCCAACTTTTAACATTTAAAAAGACAAAATGTCTTCCTGTACACACACTTTCATACAGATAGACAAAGACAAAAAAATATTACGTAGGTAGGCACACAATTTAACAAGATCAAACAATTAGGGGAAAGGGGGTCAGGTCCCACTTCTCTCTGCTTCCTGAATGCTACAATGCTGCTACAATTCCCAGTGTTCCCCATCCGCAGGCCAGACAAAGACTGACAGGACAACTACAGTCTCAGACATTGATTACGTAAATCTTACATAAGAACTCTACAAGGATTCGTGTTTATTTGTGTGCCTCCTGAATCTGTGGATGCGTGTGAACATTCATGAGAGTTGTATTGTGTGTGTGTGTGTTTATGAGTGCCTGTGTGTGCACGCTTTAATTGTGTTTTCAACATTTGTGCTGTGTGTTTATTACACTAGTCCCCATTCACATACAGCTGTACCGTAAATGTCAATCCAATACCAGAATAGGTGCTTAAACTGGAGGAGCTCCGAAGGTCAGTTGGATGTATTTGGAAGATGTTGAACAACAAACAAGAAAGGAATAAATAACTTCCAGATGAATTTCCACTCTTTCCAGTTCATGAGACCCCACAGAGGGAGAAAAATGCGGTATGTTCTTTCAATCTACCGAACAACAGCCTGGCTTGTTCCTCCAGTTCGAGCAGATGCACGCAATGGCTGACTGATGGTTTGAAAGGACAATGTAATTGGGTTTTGGAAGCATCTCTCTCCTGAGGAATGGCTCCATGTTTGCCTCTGTGATATTTGTGACACAGAGAGACTTTCTTGTTGAAAAACCACTGACATTTGAGATGAGAACAACAACAGATACTGTCAAACATAGTAATCAGCACTGTGGTAGATAAAAGATGGGTAAGCCATGACATCCACTTGTAACAGCGGCACTCATTAATACAAAAGAAATGAATGAATTTGTTTCCAGGGAATTGTTGATTTCACCTTTTATTTAAATTATTTAATTAAATCACTTTGATGCTGCAGACTGTAATTTATGCTCATAGTTGTACAGATAAGACATAGTAGAAAAAGTTATTTTAGAATTAGGTGAGTACAGAGTATTACTGCTAAAATACAATCAACCACTATTGCTGAGTTTTTGCACCAAGCGTATCGATATGCAGTTTTCAACAATGACAGTGAGAGGTATTCCAAAGGAAATAAAAGCAAATTTCTTCAATTGTGGTTCTGAAATAGGAAAAGGAAAGGACAGGGAGAAGTAGACAGAAACTACCACTGTGTATTAGTATCTGAGAGCTACATTCACAATATAATTAAAAGCTCAGCTTGGAAAATGCAAGTGCAAGACTTGACAATTTACATGAAGGACAAGCATATGCAACAATAATGTTCATGCAAAGCAGGTTAAGTTAGTAGTTTTCAAGAGAGGAACAAACTTTTAGCTATATGCTTTTAGCAACCTGTGCATAACAGCATAACAAGCTAGCATGTGAGTCAGTGATGCTATGTCAAGCACACATGAAACCACAAAGCTGAAATACCTGCCTACGGCTTCCCAGGCAGCTACAACAGCAAAGGAGAGAGTTGTGTATGAAACGAAGATGGAAGTGGGCGTTACTCCACTGTGAAAAGGAATGTTTTATGAATGGAAACAAATCCAACATGCTAACACACCTTTTGAGCATCACTGAGATGAGAAAAAAGCAAACCAGAGCCCAACTTCTTTATCCTCGCTGCTTTTAAGCAGCTTTTAGACCTTCAGGTACACCGTTTTGGCTTTTTCCTTTGCACATCCGAGGACAATGTTACCGTCTAAATGCTAGCATGAGACAAACACTAGTTATAATTGCTAACACAGGACAGGACAGTGGGACAAGGGTTGATTAGCAAGTGTGTAGTTGTAGTAGATACACGACTGTGACACGTTTCTCTCTATACCTATTAAACACTATAGAGCCAGGGACAGTCTGTCTCAGTGAAGCTATAGTCATTCACATTCACAGTAACACACCCACACCAGGGAGCTCCCCAGTACAACTGCAGTCTTCTAGTATGACACCAAGCAGGTCCAGTGGAGCAGCTGAGGGGATGTAACCATGGTGAAGAGGTGAGGACAGCATTTGTCTTTTTTTCCACCTAGATTCAAGCTGGAATTCAAACGTCTCATATTGACAGATACATTGTCATTGAAAAAAAATTCCTAGTGGAAATCAAGTACTGATGCTGCAGGATTTTCAAGCTAAAACATGATTCATTAATCTTTGCATTCAGCCACCTGCTGTTTATTAGATAAAGGGCTACAAACTGGTGTAATATCAAAATGCTACCGTTATCATATCTGGTCATACAAAACGCATGGTTGTAGACTTTTTGCGTTATTTTGATAAAGCTGTGGGGCGTTGCAATGGCCAGAGGTGTGGGCGGAAAGAGAGAGCCATGCAGGAGGAAAGAAAAAACAGGGAGAGAAAGAGAGGGAGTGTGAGAAGCCCCCAGATATACAGAGAAGTGGTTGTGTTTGCACGAGATAAGGCCAAGGAGCTAAATCACATAGTGAGCGAGGAGGTATGCTATTAACCAGGACAAATATGCCTATTCAAACAGCAACTTTCACAGCCCAAATGAAAATACGTTAGGGCAAGGGATGCAGGGAGGGAGGAGGGAGGGAGCAAGAGATGGGGAGGGAGGGGGAGAGAAACAAGAGGGAGAAGACAGGGAAGGGTAAAAGGGGCAACGGAAGGAAGGAGCCAGAGATGGATTATGCCCAACAGAGAGAGAGCAAAGACAGATAAAACGGGGAAGGCGCTATTTCATTTGTCTAATTATATTTATCTGTCTCTCGCTCACAAACAAACAAAAGAGACAAATGGTGCTGACTGAACAAACTAAAGCTGAATGGGTACAAACAGGCACCCAAACACACGAACACAAGCACACACATTAACCAAAGGCACGCAACAGCAGCTACAACAAAACAAATCCGAGGGGGAAGAAACAGGGAGAGTGAGAGGGAAAATACAGGAAGTGAGGAAAGTGGTGAAGAAATAAGAAAAGCTGAGAGCAGAGAAGATAGTAGGGCTAAGGGCACAAGCCAGATTGACACTGAAAAATTAATGCGCAATTGCAAAGAAGGGTGCGCATGAGACTGAGAGGGAAAGAGAACGTGTGAGTGACACAAGGACGGAGGGAAAGAATATTGGCCCCAATGCTGACAGATTTAAGGTTATGGTCTATGCACTCCTTCTCAACCACACACACACACACACACACACACACCTTCACTTTCTGCCACTCCTCTCATTTCCACTTCCCGCTCTGAATGCTGTCTCTCTTTTTTCTCGCTTTCCATTCCCATTTCTCACACCCTCTTCTCTCTTCCTCCCCCTCTCTTTCTCCATGCATGTGTGTGGTGATTTGGCTATTTGTCTTGTGTATGTCACATGCACACACACACACACACCCTCAAATGACTGTTCATCTTGGTAGATCTGATTGTGTCAATTTGTCTCAGTGTCACGCCACTCTCCAATTTGCCATCTGCCTGACAGGATCTTATTGATTGGCCCACACACTTGTCATTCTTCCAGTCTCTCGCCCTCCTGTCCAATCTCCACATCTCCATATGAGAATAGTTTTCAGACACCCCCTCCTTCTACCTCCATATATCCCTGCCTCCATTCTTTCATTATCACACCTCCTCCAACACTTATATCTCTCCATCTCTCCACCCTTCTCAACACCATTCCCACATCCCACTTCACTTTTTCTTTCATTTCACTCTCTGGCGCTTTATAGCGCACACAAATCAGGGCTATGGGCTTTTATGCTGTGATCAGTAACCCAAATGGAAACGCAGGCATAATAGTGATTACCTGTCATAGCCCGGCTTAGCTTATAAGCAGTGCAGGAGCATCCATCGCCGACTTGAAACGGCAGACTAACAGTCTTAACAGCCTCTGTAATTCAGCAGAGGTTCCCGGCAGTCAGAAATTCTGTTGCTCTCTCGCATGGTTTTGAATGCCCAAAGAAAACTTTGGAGTCATTGAGAAGTTTAACTTCAAAAGAGGAACATGCCAAAAAAGAAAAATCAACTTGAAGGAAAACATAGGGGTTATTGAGTTTTCTTTCTTGTTTATCTCAACCATTTTTCCTCACTACGTTTGACCCACCCACGCTGTCATTCAGCGCAGCGCCGTTTTAAACTATTTTTTATATTCTGAAGTGTGTTTGTGTGTAACGGTGACTGTGCGTGTGTGATTTAAGGCCTCGGAGGAATACACTGAATTTGGAACTCCATCAAATATCCTGCTGACAGACAATCTTGTCAATCCGCAGCTACAATCAATCAAATGTAAATGCAGCAAGTTCATTTTATTCAGGAGGAAAAAGCTTCTTTTTTCAATTGTTCATTTCAGGCAATGACTTTGATAACTGGCGGCGAGTTTACAGATAAGTACTTTGAAACAATGTGCTCAGCAGGAAACCAATGCAATTTGTTCTTTCCGACAGGTCGGTACAAAGACCATATCAATTGTCATTTCCTGTTGTTTTATAAAAAGCAAGCCAGGTTAACAGACTATCACCTCTCTATCTTGTAGAAATTGCTAAAGCTCTGAGGTGTTTTGGGAAAAGGACAGGATGATGTAATGGATAAAGAGACTCCACCTTTAACATAAAATTCACAGGTTCAGTCCAATCTAATGTGGCTGAGCAGCAACCTCTGTGGCTGAAAAGAGCAAAAACAGCTGCAGTTCCTCGAATCACCACTTGAGGCCGTCTCCAAAAGTGAGTAACGCCCCATAGACTCCCATGTTAAATTGCACAACTTTGCAGCAATAATAAACACATTTAGAGTCAATTATGATAAAGCTTAGGGTTATGCATAATTAAAGGCATAGCCACTTTGAGTGACAGGTGGGTGCCACACCAGTCTAATCTTTGCCCCTTTGCCCATTTTTGGATTAGCTGTGAGTTGGAAGCCTCCATGGTACATAAAACATTATATATTGTGCCTTTCCAGTGGAAAAAACATGATAAGTACCCTCCAGGGTGCACATAACTGGAGAAAATGTTTTTCTTTCCTTTCATATCAATGTTACTTCATTTGCGAAATTACTTTCATTGTGTAAATATTCCCTGTAATTTCTTCTTGGTTAGCTTTTGTTGTCATTTAGTTTTCTCTACCCAGTTCAGTGGTGCTTTTGTCATTTGGTTTTTGTGGTCCATTACTTTTGAAGTGTGTTGTTTTATAAGCCTCTTGCCTTTTATTATTTTCTCTTTCTATTAATGTTACCTCTACAATCCTTTTACCGCTTTGTACCCTGTGCTTTGTCATATTTATTTGCTGAAATAAAGCCTACCTCGCTGAAACTATTTCCAGGAATGCTTGGTTTTTACAAGCCCAAAAAGCTCCTGCCATGATGCAAGCCCACACCCCTTGACTCTGACTTCAGCTGCCATAAAAGCGCAATGTAACCACACAGAAGAGACACGCAGGAGAAGACATGTCATCATGATCAACCAGCGCCGGCTGAGACGTGCAGGAGGAAACTGATGCCGGCCCACATGAGACCGTCAAGGCAGTGGAGTCAGATGAGTGCAAGCTCTGTCTGCAGTCAGGAGCTGTCGGGGGACTCTTCACATCCAGACCGACTAACCAACCAACACACCAGCCAATCACAGTTTTTTTCTGCCTATAGACCAACAGTTCATCATTCCCTCTGACAAACCTCGCTGTTTCCACTCCCCAGACACACGAACAACTGTTTTATTTATATCAACTCAATTGTTTTAATGGAAGAATAATTACCAGTGGGCTGGTAGATAATGCTTAAAAACATGCTTCCTGCACTAAATCACCTTTTTCCCCCTCAGGTTATTACAAGATTGGCAAGAAGGTAAATTGTCTTTTTTAAACAGAATAGACTATCAATGTCCATAATTTGATTCCTATTGCAAACATTCAGTCGTTCTATTTAACCATTTCTTATGTGTACAACCCCTATTTCAAAAGAGTTGAGACATTTGCTATTCCTTTTTGACATATATTTAATTGAAAATTGTGCAAACATATTTATTTAACCTCTTACAAACCCACCTGCTCCCCGTATGTAGGGGCAACTTTTTGTATTTTTAGACAGATGTATTTCCTGTTTAGTTTTAGCTACATGTTAAACAAGCATAACTGCCCTAACTAGAGGTGTTTCCTAATAAATGAAGCCAGAAACATACATTCTGGCTTTACAGTTGTTCTGTTATAATCTTATATGCATTTTTTATTTCATCTAACCTTTCCCCTACTCCAACACATACAAGGGGGTTTTAATAGGTTCATGTTCAAACTGATAAACTGAATTTGATGCATGCATTTTTCAGTGTCCCAACTTCTTTGGAATCTGGGTTGTAAGTGCTGAATGGAGACAACGCTGTTCAGTATGTAAAGCCATGTCCACTATCCTGGTATAAACTGAGAGTCTACATCAAAAAGAATTCAGAATTGGACAACCACAATATCTTGAAATTAGATTTGTTGGTGTGAGGGAAAAATGTAATTTTTCGCCGGCCGGAGCTCCGTCTGCAGAATTCTGCACTTCATTACATTATCTAAAACCTGACATGCTCTCCTTCTACATCTTCTCCCAGAGTAAGTGCTCAATTGGTGAGGCGGCAGCTTTTAAAAGGTGGAATAAGCAAGACCTTCACTGATCAATAAAATCAAATCAACATATACTTCTGCAGGGGTTTTATGGGGTTGATCGATACTCACGTCTCAACACTGACTTTGTCTGGTAGTGAGTTGTGTGGGTTTTAAATCCCATTTTCTCTGCTTCAGGTAAAAAGGTGATTTCGGGACACAAAGAACAACACCATCCCCTTTGTTTTTTAAAAGCTCATTTTTAACTCGGCTCTTGTAAGATTTTTCAGACAATCTTTTCTGGCTTATCCTTGGTTTGCTGGGGAATAATGGGAAACACTGATTTCGGAGAGGAAGAGACACAGCTGTGCATCTCCGATCCGTCAGCCGCACGTGGTGAGCTGCATTTGATTTGGAGAGCAGTGAGTGGAGATAATCACACATCCTTCTGCGAAATGGAGTGTTTTCGAAAAAAAGCTTCAAACATTCACCGGGGGTGTTAGGTCAGTGGAGGGGGGCTTTAATATGGGAAAGGGAGGGGGCTGCAGGAGAGTGGGAGGGAAATAAAGGATTAACTTCATCATATAATCAATCACACTTGTTCCCTGCCATTAATCAGCTCTTCTCCACTCCTCAAGTGCCTCATTTTCCCCTTCCAAATTCATTTCACAAGCTTCGTTGTGCATGAGCTACCCTGCTTTTTGGTTCTCACAGATCAAGTCTTTTCATTACATTTCATGATCTGCTATATTTCATCGCATCTCATAAAAGCGGCAGCAAAAACTAAGAATAGCCGGACATATTAGGAATTGTTTTCTCCCTGCTGCTGCCAGATTGGATCAGGTGCACTAACAGGAATTTTTTTAAATCAAAGTCTTCCTATAGAATAAAGACATGGAGACTTGGCAATGGTCAAAGCCATTTAGTTCAAGTACCTCTCGCTGAGCACACCTGAGATAGCTGACTTTGAACTGAACGTCATCTTTTTTTTGCAAACAGTTGCTATTTATAAATCACATTTGCATGAGCGTCCAGTAGCACCTTCATTCTATGCATAATGAATAGGCTCCCTCACTCTAACCTATAATAGCACCTTAGCAGCAGCAGAAAAGAAGACTCCATGGACAATCTAGACAGCGAAGACATCCTCAGTTACCAAGGAATAACAACCAAACACCCACCTATAGATGGGAATATAAAAATCCTTATTTGCTTAACTTCTTCACCTGTAAATGATCGATATTAATATCTAAAGAAATATCTATCACACCTCCTCATCTCTGAGAGCCTTGGAGGTTCCTGTTGTCAAACCTGCTGCTTCTTGTTCCTCACAAGACAAACAGGACTTGGCTTGGATAAAATTGGCTTTGAGCTGTTTGCAGCAGATTTCATCTCCACTGTTAGTGGAGGCAATGTCGCCCAAGGCAGGGCAGGTGATCAATATTATCAAGGTGTATCTTCCAATGGAATCAATCACATCTGACGGTTTTCCAATAGAAAGGCCAGAAATGAAATGTGCCTTTCTCCTGTGAGGAAGGGCTGAGAATCACAGCGGTCACTAATGTGGCTGTGTCAGTTGCTTTTCGGGTCAATGCGTTGGACTTTGACCAGATTTTTGTGCGGCTATATTACAAAGATTAAAGGGCAAAACCAGCTACATTAGGAATTCCAATATGTTATTTTTGCATAGGAAAGTTCAATCAATATTTGTATAAATACTCTCTACTCTCCCAAAGCTAGAAACAAGAGAAGTAGAAATCCAACAACAACAACAGCAAAACAGATATATCGCCATGGTATTTTTCTCTGTTGGTTTGTTCAATCACTGGCCATGACAGCCTACATGTCGAAGTATCCTTGAGCAAGATACTGAACCCCAAATTGCCCCCGATGTTGCATTCACCAGTGTGTGAATGGATTCCTGATGGTGGCAGGTGGCACCAGTGTAATTGGGTAAATGAGCGCTCTCAGTGGTCACAAAGCCTAGAAAAGTGCTGGATATGTGCAGTCAATTTAACCATTAGTGAGCTTGTTGTTACGATTCTTGACACCAGGTAGCTCTCTACCTCCATCGTTGGTGTGACAGCTCCTCATAAAGCCAAAGCACCCAAATCGCCCCCTTGTGGCTAGCTGCAGTACAGGATATAAATCCCGCCCCCTCTGCCTTAGCGGATGGGATGTAGAAAAGAAACTAAAAGTTAAGTACAAATGTTAAGTGAGGTAGTTCTTGTCACATTGATGTATGTTCAAGTGTTATTTTTTCTAATAACTTTGGATGTAATTAGTTATTTGATACTACAAAAAACATAGGTGTGACATTATACTTGATTGGTTGTGCAGGTAATGGGCGGGAACTCGTTACTCCAGCTCTACCAATCATTCACTACTGCTATGAATAGAAGATTTTGTGGACCCACAGAATGTTCGTTTTGTTTTGTTTTTTACCCACATAAGCCCAAATTTATTCCACTGTGATGTTCCCAGTTCTGAAACAAAAAAGGTACTCGCATACTTTAAAACATCCCCCTGGGTGCTCTCAGTGTCATCTTAAAAAATCCTTTCCAATTCATTGTTTAAGGGAGCAGTTCCAGACTTAACAATTGATGACATCACAAATTTGCGATTGAGCTCAGTTTCATTTCGTCTTTTATGCATTTTGTTTGCACTATTTCTATTTTGTTTTGCACTTTGAGAGACTAAACAGTAATGATATTTCTTTATGAATTTCACTCTAAACCAAACTATCCAATGCAGTTTTCTCTAACTCTTCCCTCAGGCAAAATATTATTTCGAATTTCACACAATAAGATAGAGGAATTATCACTTAAGTTGTTAATGCTGCACTCGTGCCCTGAAAAGTAACACCTGAGGGCTTTAAAAGCTGCCTGTAATCATCTCCAAGTTTTCTTTCTTTGTGAAACAAACGTCGCACTCGCAGGCTTCTGATGAAACAGCAGGCTTTCTAATTTGGCATGTAATGGACCAGCAGGTGGCAAATGAGTCTCAAAGCCCGGGATGGCAGCTCCACCAGCATGGCCACCCACTCTAAAAGAATGACCATCTTTGATGTAGGCAGCCAGAGGCCTTGCCATTGACCTGTGCTGTGTGTGTGGGATGGCCAAGATTGGCTGGCTCTTGATGGGAGCTGTGTTTGATGACAGCA
>CAFUXE010000406.1:330694-361934 GCA_903364295.1 Serranus cabrilla
AAGCACATTTACATGCAACACACAAGCGTGGTCATAAACGGACGGCCAGACATACACACGCAAACCTCTTACACTGTACTCCAGTTAGACTGACATACAAACGCCTACACGTTTGTGCATAAATAAACCCTCCGCTGCTACAGGGGCAGACATACAAATGGATCCACACAAACACACACAAGGGAAGAAATCAATACAAAGGCCATGGTGAGGTTGGAATCAGTGCAGCCGGAGGAATGGCTATGGAGCTAAGGAGAAATGTAGCGCTGCCTATGTAAGAGAGACATCTTCACAACAGCACAGCACAGGTTGGACTGTGACAATTCAAACCTAGCACTTAACCCTTGGTATGCCACAGGACAACGTAAACAAACGCAACATAAACAACCACAAGACACAAATCAATGAGGCAGCATCTGTGTGCACTTCCTTGTTGCCATTCCGGCTCAGTCTGAATTAGTGAAGCTTTGATGAAATTCAATAAGGTTCAATCTGCATTTTACCACTTCCAAGCAGATGGCACAAAACACCACGAGGCTAAAGTTACAAAACCCCCATTTCTGCAGCAGATGCACTTGTTATAAGGTAGTGACCATGAAATATATTGTGCCCATAAGGAAGCAAAGCAAGACTCTCCCACACTGTGAGGTTCCAGTGGGGAGAGTAAAAGCGACAAAGGCACTGCAGGTGCCATTACAAGGCTTTGCAATTGATTGTTAGATGTTATTGTATCTGATAAGGTGAGGTCTCAAAGGTCCTTTCAGTCCCTCACACTGCTGCAGAATATAAAAAGCAGCAACAAACACCGCTGCTGGGTCTCCAGTGTGTGACACACGTCTGGTCCACTGCGGGCATTTGTTATGAGCTTCTCATGTGGCTGTCAGGATATTCAACCGGAGCTCTCTACATGCATGCACATATAATGTGTCTCCCGGGAGCTATCCTGAGCAGCAGCTGTGATCCAATATGTCCGGAGAAAATAATCAAAACGCCGCGACGCACGCGGGTCATCAGAGCACTGCGTGATTTCATAAAATATTTCGTCGTGGGCAAAAAGTGACAGCGAGCCTTCGCCTTTCACTTTTCCTCTTATTTTGAGGTGTTTTGGGGGTTTTCCAGCGTAACCGTTTTGAGAAGTGCACAACACAATGACTCATACCCAAATAGCATTACGGATGTAGCCCAGACTTGCGCAATGGGCTTTGATTCTAATTACCCCGTGGTGAATATTAACAGCAGTCCGCAGGATGATTGCAAACTGAAATAACAGCACGTGTTTGCGTCCCGCGCTGAACGCCTCCTGTCATTCCCAGTCACACTGAAGCCCGGTGTGTTTTAAGCGTCATTCAGGACTTAAGCAAACTTGCACGGAAAAAGCCACAACACAACGAGGCGGCTTATCACTCTTCTCATTCACATCACACTCATTCACTCTCGGGTCTTACCAGTGCGCACCAGGCAGGCGACGGCGATGATGGTGAGAGGGACGCAGTAGTTCCACACGGTCGCGAAAGCCATCGCTGTCGCTGATATTCCCCCTCTCTGATCTCTTCCTCAGTATTCCTCTTCCTTGGAGAAATCAGAGTGACATGAACCCGCAGGTTCACTCTCCGACAGCGCCTTCAGCGTCTGTGTGAGTGTTGTGATTGGGCGCGCGTGCGGACTGTGCGTGGACGAGTGTGTGTTTTGTCAAAACGCTCAGTGCGTAGTGGCAGGTCTTTACATAGTAATGCTCCCTCTCACACCCACTTTCTCTCCCTCGGAATGCCTGAATATGACGGCTTGGCCGGTTTTTCTTGGTTACTTTACATTGTAAATATATTTAAAAGAGCTTGCCAACAGGGCGGGCCCGTGTGCGGTCCCGACCAATTGCAGGGAGCAGGAGCAGGTGGAGGGGTGTGCGGATGAGCAAGAGGGGCTGGGCTTTAAAAAGACACCGGCTATACAAGAGGAGAGAAGGGGAGGGAAGAAGGGATGCATCTTCCAATTAATTGAAATCAATTCGCGCTAAATGTGATTGATAACCAACATTAATTTTCAGACTCAAATAACCAATTTATTCCAAATTCAGTCCCATGGACCGAAAAGGATGTGTGGCACATGATTAAGATGGCGAAAATCAACCAGATGTTTATTGTTTGAGGAGATAATAATGTTGCAGTCATGTATTGTATTCTGAGTTCACCTGAAAAAAGGATTTACATGTCACGTGATATCACCTTTCCCACACATGATAGCAAAAAAAATGTTTTCTGCAAGATTAATTTGCTTTGTTTATGATAATTTGTTGATTAAAACCGGAGAAAAGGTTATATAACGACTCACAGAGTATGTGCAGCAGTCTGTATTGAGATTAGGGGACAATCTTTGTCGCATAGGCCTCATGAAGGAGAGCAGGGAACAGACCTGGGTATTCGGTTAAATCGCCGTTCACAAAGACGGTAATGGCCCGGAACAAAAACTTGTGCTCCTGACGAACCAGTGTTTCTGCTCATCTGTAGTCAGGGCCTATTAGGTCCTGCTAAAGGGGCTCTTTAACTTTACCCTCATGCTGTGGCCACAGTTTGTCCATAATTGTGTTTTCCAGTCAGAGAGCGCTGCTCCATTATGAAAATTGTTTTTCTTTCCACATCTCTTTCCCCCCCTCCTAATCTAGTGTTATACCATAGGCTTGCAGCCTCAGAGGCTTGGAGGCATCTTTTTTTGAAGCTATCTTTGGCGCCCCCTTAAGGTTATTTTAGGGATAGCACGTCATGGGTCTCAAATCTTTTCAGGCCTCTCTCTCATCTGACACCAATCCTGACACTTTTGGTCAGTTGGCTCAAACAGTGAGAAAAGTTCAAGCAGGCAGTAAAGCATCAAAGCAGTCTATTAGCATTAATATGAATATATCGACTCTCGACTTCCATAACTTTGCTTTGAACTTTTGCCTCACAGCTGACCTCTTTTGCGTGGATCTGTGTGAAATCTCAAAGTTTTCGGCCTCAGGCTCTCTCTGCTTCATGACTTTTTTATCTTGACACAAGTTTTAACCTTGTTGTTTTGGCGAGAATAGTATCTGCCCAACTCATTCCCCAATTCCCATACCATCCCATTTTTCCCTGTCAGCCTCTCTGCGAGTGTTTGTTCCCCAGTTGGCAGGGAGTCGGTGGCAGCAGCTCCCCCGCACCAGATGGGGCATTGTCAGGAAGTAATGAGGGGAAAACACCTGCTATTTCAGCGAACTCCACTCCTTCATTTTCAGCCATTTGACATAACATATGCAGCAAGCACATACAAAACCAAGTGACCGTGACGAGAACAGCAGTGGGCGATGGCATACTGTAACAAATGCCTGGCACTTTGTTGCATTAGTCAATGAGGTGTCATGTTTGGTATAATTCACCTTTATGTGTAGGTCAGTGTACTGCGTGCTGCCAGGACGTTTGCCTACCTGACTGGAGCCCACATGCAATGCAGCCCTCAATATCTCGACATTTCCCAAAGGAGCCATATGTGAGAATGCAATGTCCGAATTAGTTAGAGCAGACAATAAGCAGATTGTACCGTGCCAGCTCCCTCATACAAAGTCTGAGTCATGTCTGATTGAGCCCATGTGCCGATAGCAATTCAAAGAATTCAAAGGGGTATGAAACTGTAAGAACACAAAACATCCAAGGGTGAAGAGGAAAGGTCATTTACACAAGGACATCAACAAAAATGTCTGACAGGACACATGTTTTTTGTCCAAATATTAAATCAGCTCTTCCCAATCTTACTCCAACCAGTCAGAGCCCCTCTGCATCAAATACGAAGGCAAACAGCAGTGTTTAGCATGCATCAGGCTTTCCATTAACTCCGTGGCACATCTTAGGCAATAACAGACAGTAATGCATAATATAAAGAGCACACATTTCCTTTTAGGGTGGGTGGGAGTGGTGGTGGACGTTTAAAACAAACCATAGGCTTTGAACCAGGAGACCCATGTCCTGTGTAACATCACATTCTATATCATATATAAATGACTTACACAACTACGTCAAGTACAGAAGTTCTTTTTAACCCCCACCTTGATCTTTTATCCTAATCCTAACCAGTATATTTTTTGCCTATACCTACCAAATCCCTCTGAAGATGGAAGATTTTGAAAGTCTCTATTCATGTAACAAGTAGAAAGCTGGCATACCGTCAACATGCATCAAAAATGTGCGCTACAGGGGCATGTAGAGCATCTTTATCCGACTCTGAAGGGCACGGACTGAGCTGCGGTATCAGATGAGTTGGGAGTGAGAATGTGTTGAGCAGCTACGTGAAGAAAACGCTGAAAACTCTGCAGTATACTTTTTGCAACATGTCTCCTGAAAGCTCTTCCCAGGCACCTACACCAGAGCGTTCCCAGTAGGTGAGTACATGTCCGACATGGACAATCTCCTGCTGTTTGTCACATGTGAGAAAGGGCAACTTCAGACAATGTCCAGCAGTGGACTCAGGAAGGGGGCTGAGGGGGGTGATCACTGCACTTGCTGCCCCCAGTAAAAGTGCCTAAACATGATAGAGTGGCATATATAGTGGTTGCACTTTAATAAGAGAAAATGTGATCAAGTGCACTTATGGGTGTCCTTAAATGGAGAAAACAATAGGTGCACATTAGGTTGCTCTTTCATTAGAGAAACTTGATTAAATGTGTGTCCTTAAATGGAGAAAATGTGATTAAGTGCCCTTCCAGTGAAGAAGATGTGATAAAGTGACTTTTAGGGTGTCGTTCCAGTGAAGAAAATGAGACACAATGCACTAATGAGTGTCCTTGAATGGAGAAAACGTGATGCAGTGCCCCTCCAGTGAAGAAGATGAAAGATGAGATGCCCTCTAGGGTGGCCTCAAAATTGAGAAAACAGCCCGTGTCTGCCACTGATGTCCCATTCTGATCTGCTAGACATTGTCAGTTCCGATAATAAAATGGCTTAACTGTTGACACTAGAGAGCAGCTGGCAGACTTTGATGTCACAGATCTGCATCCATGTCCTGTTAGTGCCCCGCCTGCACCAGACAGAACATGTCGGCTGCTCTGTATTCCGTGCACAGCTCCTGCATCGCCCTGAGCTGTTGTCCGGTGGTTTATCCATGAGGCACTATCAAGGTCAAAATGTCACTGTAAACTACACTTTTCTCCCTCCCAACCAGAACCTTGCACCTCAGGGACAGCTCCACTGTGTGAAATTCCTGATACATAATCTTGTCTTTTCTGGCCAACCGGTTTGAAGCCCCAGGACCAAAGCCCACTAGGGAGCACACAGCTTTTCACTCATGACTGACTCAAAGGCCAAAACAAGATGGTGCTCGCTGGCATTTCACATGCAGGAGGGCATTTTAAATTTACAACGTTGTATGTTTTCTCCCACAGAGCGTGAAGATTTTTTGAAAAGTCTCTCTGGTTTGGTTAGAGTCGCACCAGCTGTTGTCTCTTTATTCCTGGGCTCGGCATAAGACATAAAGTAAGCAGAAGTTTGTAGAGTTGGAAAAAGAAATACAAGGAGTCTGTAAAATGCTCGACAAAGAATGGCTGCAGCAGAGGCGAGCTGTACAGGGGGTTTGAATAATCAGTTTAATAACATTATCCTGGCTGTGCTCTGTGGCGCATGCACCCGTTAATAGAGTGTCATTGTTAAACTGCCGCTTCGCCCATTATTAACGACGGCCTACGGTCAACCACACACCGATAATAAAACCACATAAAACCCAACATAACTTCAACAGACAAGCGTAATGAAATTCTCTGCATTACGAGCACGGTTATGGTAATAAGCGATGGTGCTGTGGCACGGCGTTGAGGGTTACAAGGCAACAGAGGAGAAAATTAAAAAGATTAAGTTGTAGTCTATGATGGTTAATTCCAGAGGGGGATCTGAATGGGCAAAATCTAGGTTATATTGTAGAACTAGCAGTGGCTAACCCTGCTAACCCTTATAATGGATGGACAAAGTTTCAAGGTTACCTGACTTTACTATTATTCTCACTGCGTGTAAGTGTGAGTTTTTTTGTTTCATGCATGCGTTTGCGAGCCGAACTGACTGAAAATGGGTTTGTGCCTGCAGGCAGAAGGGAAGAAACACAAGCATACACAGTCACAGTGCTTTGAGTAAAGGTCATTGCTTCAGAGTAAGGTCTTACAGAGTGAAAGGGAAGGTTGGTAAACAAGCTGATGCAAGCCTGAGATGGCAATGGATGGAGAAGATGTGCGGCCAAGCGAGCAAGCATGTCCAGCTTTCACCAGGTTGTCAATACTCCCCAACCTCTTTTGTATCTCTGAAATGGAACGAAATCAATGGCACAAGAGAGAACAGCAAATGATGTTTTCTGAAAGCCATTTAATATCAAAGAAATCCAAAGTACAGTAAATGAAATTGTAGAGTGTGATGTGCTTGAGAGCTGTCACTGTAAAGAGATTATAACAACCTTCTCAAAGATGCTTTGAGCTGGATGTGCTGCCAGGGGGAAAAAAAACGGCTGAAAGGGAAACAAATCAACAACATAAAACCTTGCACTATCGGCCAAATGGCTCACTTATAATACACAGCTAAGCAATTATGTTTGTAACAGAAAAGACTGAATTGGATGTGGACTCTTTACAGTACACACAATTCATCTCCCATCATTTTGTAAAGAATGTAGCTCACTATTTTCAAACGCTGCAGAATAAATGAAGAGAAAATTGCCCACCTTTCTGTCCACGATGCATAACTACAGCATATACACACAGCTGCTATGTCTCAAAAGCAATAATTTGCCCCTAATTTTTTTCTCCACTATCTCTTCCCTGCCGTCTCAAATATCCCTCTTTTCTTCCCTCATTTCCTCCTTCTCTCCTCCCCCAATGGGACCATGCCTCCTCCTCCCTCTTTAAGTATCCCCTCCATGCCATTGCTCATTTTCTGGCCACCCACTCCATCTTCCTCTTCTTCCTCCTCCCTCCTCATCCTTCCACCTGCCTGTGCAGTCACACCAGAGGTTGTTTGTCTGCGCAGGTGGAGGGCAGGGACTCCACACTGGCTTTGTAGATGGGCTTTTTCTGAGACCGGTCATCGCTGGAGAGAGAAGAGAGAGAAGGAAAGACAGAGGAGCATTATTATCAGTGTATCGACCTCCCAGTAGGCACTAGAAAAGTATAAGTGAGGAAATTACAGACTAGAAGCGAGCGATGGAGGCACACCTGGCTGCTGGTGTGAAAGTCCATTTTTCTCTCTTTGGCTCTGTGTCTGTCACATACACAGTCACACTTGCAGGGATTATACTTTATCTTCTGTGCCACCACAAAGACACAGATATCATGTATGAAGCAGGCCGTTATGGAATTATGCCCTTTGAAAAAGCTATTTTCCGGCACATATGGAGAGAAGTTAATGAGCGGTGCTGCATGGGGTCATGGCGCACATTAACATGCTGTCAGCAGTGGATTTAATGGGACTTCTGCTACTGCTCTTATCGTGGCTGAAGCCTTTTTTTTTTTTCTATACTTCACATACTATCACAGACTTGAAGCTGGTGCTATTAGTCCAGGCTTTTCACAAGCAGAAAGTGTGTGGAAACACATGGGAGAGGAGGGAGCATGAGAGAGATCAAGGACGGGGTCAAGTAGGCCAGACCTGCAGAGAGAGACTTTAATATTCAATGTGGATAATGCCTTTTTAAAACGTCTAAAAGCACACAGGCTCCAGCCTCCACATGTGTGGAGGTTTCTCTGCAAGATCACTTGGAATACATAAGACACTCACAATGTGAGGTATACACTGAGGTGCACACTTCACATGCGCTGAAACACACACACTATAACTGAAATGGCCTTGGTTCTATCACATGAGACAGAATGAAATATTGCAGCAATAACCATATCCGTATTATAAAGCCAAACTGCAGCGGGAGAGATGGGAACGGAGTTAGGGAAAATAGGAAGGTGAGTGTGGACAAAGTGTAGTAAAGAAATAAAACAATCACACAGGCGCGCGCATATTTAGATTTTGAATGTGATTTAAAGGGACAGTTCACCTCAAAATCAAAAATACACATTTTTCTTCTTACCTGTCGTGTTATTTATTCATCTAGACTGTGAGAGTTACTGAGTGCTGGAGATATCCACCATAGAAATGTCTGTCTTCTCTTACATATAACATCGGGTTTATTCAGTTTTTAAAAAGTTAAAATTTAAATAATTGAATATTTAAAATATTAAAGGCATTTTCAAGCACTTTCAAGGTAAAAATTTCCACATTCTCAAAGATTATATTATCACATTCAAGTTATTACTATAAATGTAACTGCAAAAAATTAAGGCTACAAAATGTATTTACACGCACAGCGATCATTGACACGTTTATCTTACAAGCTGCCCATTTTAACTTTGATTATCTAATGCTTGCTAGTAACCAGAGAAAGAGATCAAAGGACGTATCTGGCTATGAATGACGAGTGGTGAGGGAATAAAACAGTTTACATTTGAACATTACAGCTTATTGCGTAGGAACTATTTTCTTTCTAGTACAGTTCCTAAATATCTTGAATAGCTGGAATCAAAGACATTAATGAGGAATTTTTCAAATGTATCTTTTAAATACCACAAGCCCAATTCCATTTTTTACATTATAGTTCCATTAAATTCAAGAGGAACATGTCGAAGGCCGATATCTCCAACAACACACATCGAAACTATCTAGATTGACAAATAGAACTACAGGTAGCAGGAAAAATGATTTGGATTTGGGGTATGAACAGTCCCTTTTAAAGTTAGTTCAGATCACGACTTTATAGAAAAGTGATGGCTTGCTATGAAAGAGAAGCACACACAAACAATCAAACAGTTGTTTCTTACATGGGTCCCTTGCTGGTCCTGGCCTGCTTGGCCCTGCGGCACAGGAATACACTCATGGAGAGGATGAACACCAAGAGAGAGGCAGCCGCCGCAGAGGTCATCAGCACGATACGGCCATTACTAGTCTCATACCAGGGGGCATCCTCTGTGGGACAGATCAGTCAGACATGAAGGGAAACATGCATCACACAGACTCTGAAATCAGCACAAGTACGAGCTTCCCGCCCTCGGGCTGAGCTTCTAAAGGCAACCTCCTGTTTGTTTGTGGAAGAATAGAGTGTCAGCGCAGAGTTCAGATGGTCACACTGTCGTAAACAGCATTGATCTCCAAGAAATCTGCCTTTCACAATTTTAAAAACTGCCTGATTATCCTCTTCATGTGCATACTTTTAAAAAGTATATAAAGAATTTGAGGGTTTTGTGGCCCTAAACCTCTCCTGAAATAGTGGACACAGTAAAGAATTACAGCTGTGAGGATTTGAGGCAGCCTGCCTGTTCACATAAACAGTAATTCCATATGTTAAGAGGATTTCGCAACACCGGGAATATTTGCTTAAAGGTTTGTACTTCTATTGTCGTGCATATTCAACAGCAGTGACATGCAACATTTGCTCACCATACCTTCAAGGATGAGAAAACATTATTCCAGCATCTAGAAATTATTACCTTTTTAATTACTACATGTGCTGCAGAGAAAAAAACTGGAGACACTGTGGAGCGCAGTGACCAATGAGTCAATTGCAGAAGTAATAAGATAACTCTCCCATAATAAATAACATGCATTGGCTTAATTGCATTTTTAGAGGTTGCATAATTTCTTCGATTGAAATCACGAGGCTTATGAATCCTGCTGGGTGAGAGGACGGTGTTTAAAAACTGCAGTGCATTAACACAGTGCAGTCATCTCACAGGTCAGTGATAAAGATGATGAAGACAGATGAAGTGCCGTAAATTGGATTAGCTGTAATGTTGTAATGAAATTAGTTCTCCACTTGAATACAATCGTCACATTTCAGGAGAAATAAGACGGTTTGTCAGTCAGAGCGCTGTCACTCTGCAGACATCCACCTTCAGAAGCAAACAGGAAATCAGACTTTTAATCAACTTTCACCTCGTATCAGCGTGCACTCTGCACTTTCTGATGATGTTAGTGCTTTATTTTAAAGATTTTTGAATGGATCCCACCAAGATGAATAATGGAATATGTTTATAATTCCCCAAAGAGTTGGAGAATTACTAGTTTTAAAGCTGCAGTCCATTCAGTATTATTTATATTATAATATTACACCTTTTTTTGTTTTCTGAAAAATTACTTTTAAGAAGAATTAGAAGAATATATTAGTTTAAAATCTGTAAATTAATAGAGCTTGAACATACTAACCTTTAATTCAAAGGTATTTGTATCTAATATTCATTTCATTTTTGTAGATTTTATTACAATTCATGTACTTTAATTTGTCAGTTTTATTTTAGATATTTTATTTTTAATACTCAGACTCATAAGGCTGTTAATGCTGTGTTCAGCCGGCCTTGTTGTTTGTTCATTTGTTGTTCAAAAAAGAGGAAATAAAAAGCAACTTTCTGACGATGTTGGAAAGTCCCACGGGTGCATCGAAATCTCAGAAGACTCTACAAAATTTAATTTAAAAAGTTAAATAAAACATCAAAACACGGCAGCAAACAAATAAAGTGCTCGCAAAACCATTTCTAGTGGCTCAGTGAGTCTTCCTGACTAAACTCACTTCAGTGTCATTATCTTTGACCTGAAATTTCACTTTTAAAAAATCAAAGTTCAGTTAAAAACCATTGCTTCTTTTCTATCTGATAATTATCCTCATTCCGTCATTTAAAGTGGGTACAGTTGCCATTTATTTATGCCATTTAAATGTATTAATGCCCTCTGGTATCATCTCACCTATTTTTATTGACATTTTAAAGGCCATTTCATTTGGACACCTTCGTTCATGTGAGGTGTTTTTATAAATGTCTTCACCCTTCTCAGTGCAGCATCATAGTCTTTTTACTGCTTTTTATTATCATTTTTAATGCAGATAAATTAAACTCTGACTGTGTACTAGTTCTTTTGAAATTGAGGGCTTTAAAGGTTGCACACTTTCACTTTCTGTATATGCTCCTGGTGACGCATTTGCACACAAACAGCTGATCTATGTGGTTTTGTTTAAGTGGCTGATTTATAAAGAAAGGAGAACAGGGATGTTGACAGTGGAATTTCCCGACATATACAAAGAAACAGAGAAACCCTTTTTGGGAAGAGGAAGAAAGGGAACAACCTCTCTGCATTCAGGCAGCACAAAGGACAACAGGACAGTTAGATCTATAGTCTTTTCTTACCAGGCAGCACGGTGACGCTGAAGGTGGTTTTTTTGGTGAGATAGGATGCAGTGGGATGTTCGACCGTGCAAGTGTACTCTCCTCCATCCCTCGCTGTTATTTTCCTCAGAGTCAGTGTAGAGGAAGGCAGGATCCAGTCGTCACCCTGAGACAGACAGATTGAGACATATAAAAGAGCGTAGGAGAGCGAAACAAACAGAAAGCAGAGCAAACAGTAGAGGGAAATATTGGCACGATTGTAAGTAGCCCTGAGAGAATCAACCAACTCCTACAAATTAAAATTGTGCTGAGCTGAGAGCACAAGAAAGGTGGATAAAAGGCGATGCTGGTTTGGCAAAAAAAATGAGAGAGAGAGAGAAATAGAGACTTTCAGATATGAGGAGTGTAAAAAAGAGGAAGAAAAGAGGCGGAAAGTGTTATTTTGGCTGGTTTGTGTGTGAGTGAAAGAGGTGAAAGAGAGCACGGAATAGAACAAGAAAGGGAGAGACAGAGAGACTGGCAGCAGGGCAAACAGAAAGACGGAATATCAGCTGGTGCACGGCCCTCAGAGAACGGTCCCCAAAGTCCCAAATGAAGTGTATTTACCTGAGCAGTAATCCCAATGAATGAACACACATCGACACAAGTCAATAACCCAGATAACACCATCATCCGCAAAGAACGACGCCGCAACAACAGACTGTTAACACAACACATAATGAGATGGCGAGGGAGCCGGATGAATTGTTGACACAAAAATAGCAGCACTATTATGAGATAGAGCCCGACATGGGAGGAAACAAATAATAGGCCAAACACAAGGATTGGAAAACAAACGAACGTGGAGGAGGAGGTAGAGGAGGAAAAAAAAGACATTACACCATGCAAATGATTTGGCTCCTGGGAGCTGCAGCTCCTGCCAAGAAAGTCCATTTCAATTTGAATGGATCTGAATTAAGAGGATTTCCCATAAAGGCCAGGTCTGGCCAAAGCAGCATTTTGTATGCAAATCCACTGGCTCCCGAAGCAGTGGCCCGTTTCTGCCTCTGTCCTGCTGTCATTACCAGGGGCCAATGTGCCCACGGCGGCTGTCCGTCAAAGTGGGCCATTTTGATGCCACTTTCTGTCCCACAGCCATTGCTGTCGTACATACAGTAGGGTTACACACACATACAGGCAGGCACACACACGCCAATCATCTCATCTCATCATCTCCTTGTGTCAGGCCTCTTTTCTAAAGGTATCATGAATATATCGACAGGTATGGACTGACAATCATTATTATTATTATTCCATCAAGTGCTGTAAATTCATCACACAGTTACAAAAAACACCACATATGATCATGTTCGAGGACAAACAGTATTAGCTGTATAAAATGTCCACAGAATTGGATTTGGACTTGTAAGCCCATTTAAAACCCGGATTAACAGTGACCCTTTAACAAGCATATTAACCCTGAGCCGACTTATCAAAAAGAATAACAAAAGAGGGAACTTGGCAATTACGTCTGCCTTTTCCCAAGATATCTTCCTGCACAGCTTCATTCCACCTGCGACTTGCTGCCGGTGCCGTCCGTGGCCATTCGATGACACCTTCAAGGTGTAATACCACTTTCCGCCACAAGAGCACAGTGTATCTCCCGGCTCATCAACTTCTTCCTGTTCTACATGCCTATTGTCACTATGCCATTTTACACAGAGACGTCTTAATTTCCCTCGGGCGACAGTTTCTTAGCTCAGCAAAGAGCCCAGTTGAATAATTCAATACTGGTTAACCAAACACTAAAAAAATCATTAGAAATCTATCCACATAATTGTTTTCAGGTTGACTGGCTCTTGTCTAGACCTCATTAAACTATTAATCCTCTGTAAGTGGGCAAGCTGCAATCCCCAGCGCGCAGTGGGCCTAAGCCAACCGGTCACTTAAATACAGAGCACTTCTTCTTCAGAGGAGGGGATGGAAAGACGACGGCAGAGTGGAAACAAGTGGCTCAAGAAACTCTGGGAGAGAAACTGTGTCGGAGGAGGAGAGAAAATTAAAAGAATGCTGTGAGCAAAGCCAAGAGAGAAAGAGGGACCTAGAGAGGCTGGAACACGACAGGAAAGAAATAAAGAGGTCACATCGCCAGTGGAGGGAGGGAGGGAGAACGACAAGTTTCCAGAAGCATAATGAGGACACTGCGATTGTGCACAATCCTGAGGCTTTCTCACGTCTCTGCTCCAGTAGTAGCTCAGCTCCTCCTGTGAGCTGGCAGAGCATTTCACCTCCACGTCGTCCCCTTGTCGCACCTTCAGGTCACTTGGGAAGCTCCGGTAGCTGGAGTAGCCTCCCCAGGTCAGCGACAGGTAGCTCAGATCTAAAAACCCAGCGGAGAATGATCGGGCATTAATGAAGCAAGATATTTACAAGTTCCTCAAGAGTTTGGGGTCTAACTGAACACGTCTGCGGTGGCAACAGCTGCTAAACACTCACATCTTTAAGTATACAAGCTCAAGTATGGATGCCTCCCAGCGGTACAGACTGTACCAAGCAATCAATAATAATGATAATAGGCTTCATCTTATCGAAGTCTTTAGAGAGGCAGTGTTGTGAATAATGGCTCATTTTCTCCTCCATCTCAATAGATGGCCCACGTCCATCCAGCTCCTGGCTTCTCTCCCCCTCTGTCTCCTTCAGTCCTTTAGTCCATTCTAATCTTTGCCTCATATTGATTCCCCCCATGAGGCTGAGGAGCCTATCAAACAGCATTACGGTCGATTTGATGGCCACTGAGAAGATAGAGGACACTGATAATCTGACTAGCAGCTACGCCACAGATGCCGTTTCATGCATCTGTGTATCCTACACTGATAGCTTCAGACTTGAGCCCCACTGGGAGAATGTCTCTTTGTTTGCTTGGAGTGCAGAGAGAGAGAGAGAGAGAGAGAGAAAAAAAGAAAAGTCTGTAGTCAACCCATCATTGCAACACAGTGTTTGCACTGGATTTGTACTTTTTTGCACTTGTTTTGTTGTACACCGTCTGCAGCTGCATTGCATAGATATGTCTTGTCTTATTAACTATTAATGTGTTTTTCTATCCCTCACTGTGAAGAAAGCTGTGTCCACAGTGTCTGAAAAACCGTCTTTACCTCCTGTTGCTTGGAAATATGACGGAAATTGCAAAGTTTCAGAGCCTCTCTGTTCCGTCTTCTCACCTACACTGTTTGCCAATGTACAGTCTGGTGGTTTTTATGCTTCCTTCTTTGTCAGTAATGTCAGCATCCTCAGTTACGCACTTCCTTATTAGAAAGTGAAACTCAAACACTGTGTATCTCATTTGCAAGTCACATTTTTTGCCTGGCGTATTTTCAGTCTTGCAGAAATGTCTTTGACCTCTGCAGGACTCAGACAACTTGAAAAAATGCATGGTTTCTTTATTTAGCACTCACAAGGCAGTGACAGCGGCTCGGAGTATTTGTCTGCCATGGTCACATTTTCAGCATCAGACACACATCGGTAGGAAACGCCGCTATATCCATATCTGGCGTCCAAGAAGAGGCGTTCTCCAATCTGATAGACTGGAAAACTCCAGCTGTAACAGAAGGAACCTTCAGAGTATTCAGCTCGACGCCATCGCTGTACAGGATGAAAAAAGGAAGAGATAGGAGAGACTTTCCTTTGACTTTTACCACATTTTCTATCATTTACTTTACAAAACAGTTGGGGACAATAAAAGTCTATCTATCTATCTATCTATCTATGGATTATCTCTTTGTATTAGTCCATACATTGTTTTTTTTAGGAAAATCCTACACATTGCACCTTTAAAATTGACTAATTTTGACAATTAAAGGTCCTGATTCAACTTATACTGTCTATCTATCTATCTATCTATCTATCTATCTATCTATAGTGCCTATGTAGGGACAGCCAATCTTATGTCAGGCTATAAATATTATGCCATGTTGAGTGAGCACTCTTTTCTCATGTCCAGTAACAGTATATATTCTGTAAAATAAAAAATAACGTAACAAGATGACCATTTTCCCCACTTCTACAAAAAAACAATAAATACTAGGGTAAATAATGATGAGGGATGAAATATGGCACACTCACGGGGCTCACCATGTGGTAGGAGAACTCAAAATGGACCTGGCTGATGTTGAGTCCGGAGTCGGAGTACCAACACTCCAGAGTGTGCTGCTCATCCTCGTTAGCCGTTTGGTTCGGCCCTTTAATGAGCAGAGTGGCTGTGGACAGAGATTAAACATGCAGGTTACTGATCACAACATGAACAGGCAGGGTGACTCACTGGGAATCTAAGCTGTTGTTCTGTCTGACACTTTCAAAACAACCTCTCCCTTTTCCTGACATTTGTTCCAGGTTCCTCAAAGTCACCGTAACCACATGACCAGCAACAGGTTCTTACACTTTCCTGAGCTAGTGACAACAGAGAGTGTTTGTCTTTCACTTCAGGAAGGAATAATTGCACAATTGTTTCGCTGTTAAGCTGTGAAATTTGAGTAAACAGGTATCTCTAGCTATACAGTGTGTATGAACAAAAAAATATATATTTAATTGTTTTTCTCGGCAGTCCCTTGATAGTTCCACCAACATTTTCATGTTTGAGTGTGAGGCTTGTAACCACCAGGGGAAACCCATCACTGTGACAGAAGAGAAAATAAAGCGTTTCCTCTAGAGGACATACGCACTCAGAAACAGACAGGCGAGCAGACAAACAGTGACACACACACCAAAAAACACACACACAACCCAACAGCAACTGTATGAATACATTTGGGAAAGAAATACCAGGAGCCAGTCTAAGATTAAACCAATAGCTCATTATGGAGAAGCAATAAAAGTGAATGTAACATATAAAAAGGGAAATAAAACATATTTACCATAACTGCCATGAAACAGGGCGACCAATGCAGCGAATACAAGTAGTTTCATGATGGTAGAAAATGACTTTCAATATCAGAAATAATGCTGCGCACTCCTGCTGAGTTTCTTATCTGAAATGAAAGTTTGCTCAGTATTTATTTACACGGGGGTGGAGGTGTGGCTTGTGATTTCAGGAAGTAGAGTCAAAGTAGTGAAAACCCCCACATTTTCCATCCAAATCATTATATTGCTGGAAACAAATCGGTTTTATTAAATGTATCTGGTCTAATAAATATTTTTCTAAAAGCATTTATGTCTGAAATATTGTTTATGTGCAATTATTTAATTCACTCCCAGTGCGTCATTTGTCTCCGAGGTGATTCGAGCCTATCAGGTTTACAGTGTGAGTTTGATGCTGAGGCCATTGTTTTTATTCTGACGAAGTTCAACAGAGTTCAAACAGCTCCTGACGCGTAATGTCGCTGGAGAGCCTCGCTTTTTTCCGCTGATATGTAATGCCGAACAAGCAAACAATTTACGCTTCATTTGTGTTGACCTTATAGGAAGAATCGAAAGAGATTCAGTCCGTCAAAGGCTCAGAGAGCGTTCGCACGCAGATTGAATATGCTTACACAGTCATTTTTCTTTCTTACTTACTGAGTGACAAACCATCAAAAACGTTTTTCACTTTCAGTCAGATGCTGGCCTGTGTGTCTTGCAGCATCCACCATCATCACTTTGTTGAAATAAGAAAAAAAAGTTAAAGAAATTCTATAAATAGAGCAGAAACATTTTTAACAATGTGTACATTTGTGTGCAATTTCTTTAAATTGTCTTGGCTTTATGAACATGTTTTGTTGCAGTTATTTTTTTTTTGGATTTCTTTTTCATTATGTATTTGTGATTGGGTGACAATCTTCTGTGTTAAAGAAAAAAAAGTTAAAGAAATTCTAGTATAATAAAGTAACCCAATTCAAACTTTTCTTTCTGCTAGTTTATATGAATTTATTTGGAGAGATTTTTTTTATTTTTACCAAAGATACAATTAATAACAGAAACTGGCTGTTAGACATCTTACTGAGCAAGTTCTTAATGTATTTAACACTCATTTCTTTATTTTATTTTTTTGATAAATGTTGTTAAAGAAAGTTTATTTTGTTCTCCATTCAGATTGAATTACTGATTTATTTAAACTCTTTTGCTCTTTGCAGCTGGTTCTGTTTTGTGCTATATTTGCTTCTCTCCACTCTACAGATCTTCTCTAGGTGCTCTTTGGTCTTCCTGGCTTTCTTTTACCTTTTGGGTTCCAGGATAAGGCCTGCCTGGTCATGTTGGAAGGTGCTTTTCTCAAGGTGTGTCTAATCCAGCCGGATTTTCTGCGTCTGATTTGTGTTTCGATATGTTTGTGTTGAGTAATTTTCCAGAGCTGTTGATATGTTATTGTTTCTGGCCAGTAGATTTCCAGGTTGTTTCATAAGCATCTGTTTAGAAAGGCTTGCAGGTGAATGGTTGTTGCTTTAGTGGTTCTCCATGTTTCTGACCCATATAATAATACTGCTTTCACAATTTAGTTGAAGATGCACAGTTTGTTTTTTGGTGGAGATGTGTTTTGAATTTCATTTTGACTTTAGTTTCACCATTGGGATTACATGTATTAACAGAAAAAAACGCAATGTTTGGTTTCAGTTATTCTTTTACATTTCTTTTTCGTTATTTATATGTTATTGGTTGAAAAGACCAGCATATTGAACTCCCAATCTTATGTTCACAAAGCACATTTTTTAAATATTGATGTAGTTCCACAAAATATCCAGCAGATGGCAGGATAGAGGCGCTGTGTGGCCGCAGGAAATAGACTTAAAGAAAGCGGAAGTAGTGAAAGATAACCTCGCTCATTTTTCTAGCCGTGTTGAGGCAAATTGAAGCACTCTTTCTCCATCAAACTCACTCATTGTCGCTACAGCGACGCCAAAACATGGATAGATAGTGTTTGTTTTGTCGGGTAAGTTGTTTATTTAACGCATAGTTGTATGATGTAGCTCGCAAAAAGCCGCTCCGCTACATTAGCTGCTAACGTTAGCCTGTTTGGCTAATTCAAAGCTATTGTTTTTAGCACGTAACGTAATGTTAGTGGCGGTATTTTACTTGTTTGGTTAATTTGTTTAAGCGGCACTGCTGCTCAATAGTTACCCGTGTGTTGTTATTATTGAATGAGGGTTGTGTTATTTTGCTAACACTGTTAATATCATGACTAAATGTGATAGCATTGTTTCACGGCTAAGTTAAGCTTGCGACTTGTAGCTAATGGTAATGGCACTGAACTATTTACACTGGACCCTTTTAATGTTATTAAGTGTTTTACATGGATAAAATATTTAAATCTGGCGGCTAAAATTCGATAAAAATCGGCAGGTGAAAACGGAAAGTGAAATATATTAAACCACACCATAACTAAATATATTAAAGCAAAATAAGTCGAGCAGATAATACACAAAAGAACTGGAAAGGCAAAACTAAAGGGTAATGTTTTTTTGCATGGTTATCAGCCTATTTCTTCTGATACTAACACTAAACGTGTATTTCCTGACTATTTTTCCAAGATTTACGGAGGTGGTTCCTGTAAAAGCTAATCTCATCACATCTGTGCCCATATCGGAGTGTCACTCTGTGTACTGTGACACATACCAGCGGAGACAAACAGCTTTGCATCCTGTCAAACTCCAGAGTCCCCCCACTTGTCCAGTTGCTACCAACATGGCTAACAGCACCGCAGCAGCAGTGAAGGTTGGAACACCTGGCCCTGCAGGCAGAACTAGTCCAGAGGGATCTCAGGTCAGTCTATTTTATTTTCACATAAATGTAAAGATGCTGCTGCTGCCTGGATAACTACATACATACATTTAACAATGAGATGAAAAGTGGTAACATTTGACTTGTAAATATAAGCATCAAATTTGTGGTTAAAAGGAATTACTACCCTAGACAGTTCCATATACTTAATTTGCGTCTTGATATTTTGCTTAAGTGTGATCATAGCCCAGCATGTCCAGTTTTACACCAGAAATATTTTAATAATTGCAATCTTTACGACTTTCACTATTAATTATGTGTAAAGAAGAACCAATGTTTCTCGACATCAGAGCTAGATGCAGTGCTGTCCCACTGTGAAAATTAGCCATAGGCTCTTAATTTCCCCCTAAACAATTAGCAACAACTTTTTGTGTGGTTGTTCTTTTTGGAACAGTATTATCTTTGGCATAAAAGTTATATTTTTCTATGAATGATTTTGTAAACAATGTCCAGCACAATTTTGTTTCCAAATTGTTTGAAATTAGCTTTCGATAACAATCATCAAATCAAAAGCAGGATCTGTGATTTAATTTTGGGACTCTGTTGTTTTGCGTTAATAGTTTTAACTTGACTTTATTTTACTTTATTTGCTCCATTTTGAATAGTTTAAATTTGACCATGTGGCTGTGGTGAGCTACTTTCCATATGGCATATGGCATATTTCATATCACACTTTATACAACATGTTCCTCTTAAAGAAGAATTTAAAAACATGAATGACAGTTGTACGGTGATATCTAAATTAAATATATAAATATTGTTGTAAAACAGTCCATAACCAATTTTATCATTTTAGACTTTAAATGTAAAAGAAGCCTCATGGGTGTCCTGCTGTTATTTTTGCACTTAGAACCATGATTAGATTTAGACGGCACATAACATCTGTTACACCTGAACTCGTTTGTAACTGAGGTAATGGATTCATGTGCTTTCTCTCCAGGTGCTCAGTAAGAAGAAGCTGCAGGACCTGGTGAGAGAGATTGATCCCAATGAGCAGCTGGATGAGGATGTCGAGGAGGTGTGTCAGTGGTTTTAATTACAGTTTCAAATTAAACTCTGCACTCCTCAAAGTGTAAACACAGACAGAAGTGGAATATTTGGAGTAAAATTAATTCCACTTGCATCTTGTTGCTCTATAGCTTCCCTAACGTACTGCCACATCCATCATGTGGAAATCATATTTTATTGGAAGCCTGACTGCATGAAAAATGATGTGAGCAGCTAAAAATATGAGGGATTTGTCCCAGCGTTGTTGAATGTTGCTTCCCTTTACTGAGCACGATTGATGGTTTTCCAAATGCCTGTTTTTTCTCAGATGCTGCTACAAATTGCAGATGACTTTATAGAGAGCGTAGTGACAGCAGCCTGTCAGCTGGCCCGCCATCGCAAGTCCAACACCTTGGAGGTGAAGGATGTTCAATTACATCTTGGTAAGTTGTTGGGGGCTTTTTGCCGTGTTATATAGCCTAATATTTATGGGTTTATTGTGTTGCACAAAAACAAATTCAACTATCAATGATATGAATAAGAATAATTAATTACAAAAAAGGATCAAAATTGTGCCCCATATTATGTAAATGACTTAAATCAAGGTGTTACCTCTTAAATGATAGTTTGTGTTAGTTGAATGGAGCACATTTTGGATTTTTGCATGTTACGCAAACTTCGGAGAGTGATGCCTGTGTGCAGAGAAAATACAAATAAATAAGTCTTTGAAATTGTTATGCTCTTGAGTGAAAGAAATTTTTGCTTACCTTTCTTAACTGCCAATCAGTCAGAAGAGCTTCCTGAGAAATTGTAGAAACATTTAGGGTAACATGACAACAAAAACTCACTGGCAGGTAAATTGTCATCTTTGCTTTGCTGATTCTAGTTTGAAGTACCCACTTAATGTCACAGTATAAGGAATAGTCAAGGCAATCATAGAAGCTGAGATTGTGTGTTTTTTTTAGCCCCAGCAACATATCACTAAAATGGACAGAGTCTGCCTGCTTATCCTTTAATTTTCTCGACAACCCTTCATCTGATAAACTTCACCTTTGGCGGGTGAATTGCTGAGAACTGAATGCAGTGTCGAGTGAGATATACATGACATATTTATTAGTAGTGCGTTATATGCACACTGTGTAGTGTAGCGAGGGGACACCTTTTAACTGTTACAGTCGAACAGCATGCTGCTACCTCTCCTGCTGCAGTACAGTTACGAACAGATGAAGACTGGAGATGTTACCAAACACAAACATTGTAAGCATCAATGATGTGACTTTAGTAATGAATGCCTTCTTTCTGGAAATAGCCTGGTTGTTAGTAAATGGCGCACACTGCATCACATTGCAAGTAGATGCAACTATGTCCGCAATAGTTATTAATCCTTTGTGTGACACGATGCTAAGAGCAAGGAAATAATGCCCTTGATAGCACATGTTCCTGTACATTTACTTAGTTCAGACAGCCTGTGTCCTGCTGACACTGTTTATCGCTTTTCTCAGAGCGCCAGTGGAACATGTGGATTCCTGGTTATGGCTCAGATGAGATCCGGCCGTTCAAGAAGGCCTGCACCACAGAGGCTCACAAACAGGTGAGTGACAGAAGGCTTCCGTTCAGTTTGTCATATTTCAATATGGAATATGTAGAGAACTATGACAACTGTGAAATCATGATCTTATTCATCAATGTAACTTTGTTTATATTGTGCTGAACACGTGCAGCGGGCCTAACTCTTTTCATTTGTTTTTGTTTTTTTCAGAGAATGGCGCTGATCCGCAAGACAACCAAAAAGTAGCAAGACTGTACACTACTATGTTGTACCCACTCTGTGTATCGTCTTTTCTTTTTGTTTGTTTGATTCCTTTTAAGATGGGTTTTTTGGACTATAAAGAAGAAAGAGATGGTTTGGTTGTTTTTTTCCCATTAGACATTAGATAGGATTTCATTGTGTCTCCCTAACTTGAGTATTTTGCCGGCACCATCACACAATAATGTAATTCTTGTCTCATGATTCTGTTTTGTTGCCATTAAGCTAAGCCTGGCAGAACTCTACTCATTGCGTTTTTGTCAATAAACGTTTACTGGAATACTTTTTTGGATGTTGACCACTGCTGTATCTGGTTTCCTTCAAAGCAAAAGAGCATTTGGATGTGATTGTAACAATCTTCTTTGGTGTTATCTTCTAATTATATCCATTGAGTATGTAGTCCATGATAGCTCCATTTACTCTCTCCACTCATACAATGTCCTTTTTTTTATTAAACAGGATAATAAATAGAATTGATAATACCATTTTTTTTACTGCAAGTGGTGGCTACAAACAGAAAAAACTTGCCTCTTTAGTTAGATATCTAAGTGCTTTAGTGCATTACTCATTGTGGTAGACCTTATTATAAGAACCATCTCTGTACATTTTATTTTGACTTTGGTTTATTTCAGCAAATTGTATCCAAATAATGACAGAATAAATGGTGCTCAGATGATGATTTCACACTTCACAATGTCAGATTAAAGAATAAATGACTGATCTGTTATCAAAATGACATTTTGGATTTAAAAGGTTCAGAAGTTATAACCATTGTTCGACATGCACAGGAAAGTCTTAGCTCGTCTATAATGTAAACTTTGAAGAAGAAAAGAACAGCGTCAGAAGAACCATTGACGCATACTCGTACACAGACAACACTAAAACGTGTATGATCGTCTTAAATCTGAGTGTCTTCTAGTAGCAAAATAAATGGTCTGCCTTTTAGTTGCAGACAGAGGCCGTTCATCAGCCAGATGGACAGTAATTGCTATGGAAACCCCTCACAACATTTCGAAAGAACAAAGGCACCCTAGAGCCGTTTCATTTAATTAATTCCAACAACAATACCTGAAAACAATCGCTCACTTTCAGCATGCTGTGCAATTATTATCAACGCAACAAAGCCTCTTCCAGACAACTACTCAGGCCCAAAGCTTTCATTCACATGGAGTCATAGGGGGGCGTTTCTAATCTCAACCAGGGCACCAAAAAAAAAAAAACCTTAACTGCTGCCAATCATCAGCAGAACAAGCTGCAGAGAGAAGCTTCAGAGATTTGTGTGCAGAAATGTGTTCAGAGTAAAAAGAACGTACTGTCCATGACCTTTTGATCTGCGACCCTCTTAAAAATAATCCAATCTCTATTTGCAACCCCTTGTTGCAAGTTATGACCTCAGTGTGGATACGAGCTGTGAGCAAAGAAGAAAAGCTCATAACTGTCTTCACAAAAATATTTCACAAGCAAAAAGAAACGTCAACAACCTGTAACCAAAGTACACATTTTTTCCCTTAATGATCTTGTCCCCCCACCACAAAAACTACAGATCTTAAAGAGGTGATCGTATCCCATCCTTGTGGACCGAATGCAATGGTGTCATGGTCTCCTTTAGCACCGATGGCTTTGGCTCAATAAGTCATCATTACAACCACTGCCCTTCTGAACTGAGGTAAGCAATGACCTCATCAGTCCCTGTTAGTCCAATCAGCTGTGGGCCTCACACAGCGTCTCACAGAACAGCACAGACCTGACACCTTTTAAAAGCCCCATAAATAGAAAGCTATAGATTTTGCAATTAGACAACAAAAAAGACTTGCAGCAGCAGCAGAACAAAAAGCTTAATGACTGAGCTGAGCTGAATAGTAAATTCTGATGTTTAGCTGGTAGGAATTAACCATTTTCATCGCCTGCTAGTCAGACTAAAAAAGTAGAGTAGCCCTAAACACTACAGCTGTAGGAGATGGGAATACTAGTTTTCATGAACCACAGTTTAAAGCCAGTTGACATTTTGACCTGATCATGGCGATAGATTATAAGTTAAAGATTGGGTAGACCATCATTAGGCAAAAAAATGAATAACCTTTCAGCATAGCGTAGGACAGAGCTGCAGGAGAAGGGCTGTAATTCCAAACTCTGGTGTTTGTTTGTTTTTCTGTTTTGCCCTTTTCAGAAAACTGCCTACCCCAGCTTTAAGGGACCTTGAACACCAGTAGCACATCCACAGTAATCAGGATATTTCACTAAAAAAACAAAAAAGTCCACCTGCTGGTGGTGCCAGATGAAAAGCAGTGTCAGCAGGAAGTAATCCTCGGGGGAACATGGATGTCTGTGCAAAATGTCACGAGAGTCCATCCAATGGTGATTAGGTCTCAGGTGAGTCAGTCTGTACCAAACCCGTATTTATACAGTTAGAGCTTAACCCATTTCAGGAATGTCAAAGTGATATCTAAACAAAGTCCCAAAATAGTTTTCTCTGATCAGTGTCTGACATTTCTAAATGGCTAAGATTGTTTCTCCACAACAAAAGGTGCAAAAAATGCATTCGAAATCAGAGTTTCACGATCGCCACATTATTACAGTCCACTCTCACCACAAATCCAACTTCCCAGCGCCAGCTTTGGCGCCACAGGAACACGAGTGCCTATGTGTGACCACCACCGGTCCACAGTTCAAGATCAACACTTCTTGTTGTTGGAGGCTGTGCTGGGCTGTGCCAGGTTGGCTCTCTGTAACTGCAGCGCCTGTGGTGCAGCGCACTTAACTCCATCCCAGCCCTCTTGCAGCTCTACCTCTCCACTCAGCAGACCCTGGTAGACCCGGCGCGTGAGCAGCTCAAAGGCCTCCTTCACGTTCTGACCCGTCTTGGCAGAGGCCTCCACGTAAGGCACCCCGAGCTGCCCGGCCAGCTTCTCGGCCTCCTCCCGACTCACCACCCTCTCCTGGTCGTTCTTTTGGCCCACCAGGACAAACAGAACCTTCTGCGGCTGCACTCGCTCGCACACTTCAGCATGCCACTCTTTAATGTGGTCAAAGGAGGCTTGGTTGGTCATGTCAAACACCAGCAGGCCTCCGACTGAGTTGCGGTAATAGGAACGGGTCACTGACCTGAGGAAAGAAGACAGGCATGGGAGGAAAACATAAAGAAAGAGGGAGGAGGTTTGAATTTCAACACATGAAAACCTCACAAAGCCGTCACTGGGTTGTGCAGAGTTCAGACTTTACAACCAACTTATTTCCTGTTCTAGTGAGCAAATAATCAGCTGATTCCCTGCACTGTTCGAGCTGATTTTTTTTTAGATAAGTAGATTGACAAAGAGTGCTTCTTTGTAAGGAATTGATAACAACTCTGCTTTTCTAACTTTAATCATGAAACTGTCAGGAGGCAAGCAGCTCTCTCATGAGTCACTATGTTTTAAACCAAAGGAGAGGCCTGTTAAACGGTGCTCCCAGCAGCCAGTCGGTAAGAACTTCATTAAAACACTTCTTCATGAAAACAAAACCTGATTTGGCTGAGTTTTAGCTGACTCGTGGGATTAGCAGGCTACAGATACCATGCAGAGTGAGGTAAACACAAACAAGCACAGTCTGCAATTTGCTACGGTTCATTCAACTGGAGAAAAGAAATAATGAATTTAGAGACCGAATGTGTAACTGCTCGTTTTTTTTAATTAAATATGCCGAGCATGAAGAATAATGCCTTTTCGAAGATTTGCATTTCCCACTTTAAGAAATAAGAATAACTGTCCCTGTGAACACACTGCTCTTGTGCGGGTGACAGGGTGGATACACAGTCAGAGCTGAAAGCAAACACTGATGAACAGCTCCGGTATGAATGGTACAACCAGTGGTAGTTTATTTGGATAGTATATTTGCCTGCACATGACTCACTTCTTCACTATTCAAGTATGGTCTTATTCAAAGAGGCCTGTTGCACCCTCACCTGAACCTCTCCTGTCCAGCCGTGTCCCAGAACTGCAGCTTGACACGGACCCCCGGCTCCACTTCCAGGAAGTGGACATAGAAGTCTACGCCCACCGTCTGGTTGATGGACTCCAGGAAAATGTCTTCGGTGTAGCGCTTCAGCAGGGAAGACTTGCCCACTGTGGAGTCCCCCAGCATGATGATCCTGAACTGGTACTGCCACAAAGTCAGGTCCATTCTCACTGGTGGTGAAAGAGTAATAACAGTGAATACAGTTTGTTGTACACTTTATATACACTAGGAATTATAAAAGTTAGGAATGGTTGAATCTATAGAATAGCCTGGATGGTACCATGGGAGTTGGAGAAAGAGCTTCCTACCAGTTGGTTTCCTTGTCTTTGACGCTCCAAATGTTGAGAAACAACCACAGCAGCCACTCCTTATAAATCTCTCAATCAGAAGAGCAGTCTGTGTTGACAATCATCCCAAACTCCTGTGTAGTTGAGGCTGCGGCATCAAGTCTCTCAGTCGCATTCCCATGGTGCTTTGTGAAAACGTCCTCAAAGAGCAGGTATGAAGGGAAATCAGTCCCACAAAGTAGATCCCAGTGCGGCTGCAGCTCTCATCTGAGTTGCTGATCTCAGCTGCTGCTGTAAGCATGTGCACGAGCGTGCTGAGCAGGGGTGTGGACTACCAAAGTTTGCCTGTTGATACTTGACAAAAGGCGGGGCCGCACAAGGACACGGGGAGGACTGTTTTGAAGTGGGAGGGCCAGACGTGGGAGGAAAGGGAGTTTTATAAGGAAGTATTGTTGCATTTAATACCATATCAAGTCAACCATGTAGTTTCCTGCTGCCAGCAGCACATAACTACATGTCATCCTTAACAATCAAAGACAGTGAGGGGAGAGAGTGTTTGCCCCAAACTCACCAGCAGCAGTTCTTATCACTTTATGGTCTTGTCTGTAGAGTGAACATGCCACCAAAAAGGGGAAGTTGATAACAATACGGCTTTATTTTCCCTGGGGAAACACGAGGGAAGGCTCAGGATATGTAGCTCATGTTTCTACAATAGATTAGTTGGTTTAAGGTTATTTTTAGTTCAGACAACATGTCTGCTTAGTTTAATTTAGTAATTGTGGCTATTCTAGTATAAAACATAGGTGCAAGTCATTGAGGAGAAAAATGTGGCCCAAGTACAAACATTAAAGAACAAAGTAAAAATATATCTCTCCCAAATTGAATTTACTTTTAACATGAAGTAACTGGATTCTGGTCGTTTAAAGGTTTGTTAAAACCTCAGCTGATGTTTTTTTGGGAGGTGTAGGTAATAGGATCGCCTCTAGAGGCTGCTACGGCTCTTCATTTTAGTGTTGTATATACAGTAAATACACCAGAGGCAAACACAATGAAAAAAAGGGCAGACAAAGCTTGTTATATTACAGTTTTGATTGAAATACTCAAGAGGTTAAAAGTCACAGTTAAAGAGCAGAACTTGCCGATTTTGAGCTCCACTAAAATAAAGGCCAGATTATGAAGAGGAATAAAAATATATTTATTCAGGATTAACACATAGCACCACACATGCATCTGGACTCCATAAATATAAATATACACTTTTTTTTTATGCGGCATGCTTATCATACATTGAAGGCAATGAGGGCATTGGCAGCAATGTTTTAATATCAAGGTCCTCTTATTTTGACAAGACTCAAAGTGAAAATGTAACATTGAAGCTTGAGGCTCTACAGCTGGCTGCTACTGATGTCTGGAAATCAGATCTTTAGGCTTTTCTTTCCGTTTTAAAACATCAGTTTTCATATGTCAAGCTTTCTTTTTCAGTTAGACTCTTTGACTCAAGGGTCACTTACGTTGGCTGGATTTTCACAGAAACGCACATCAGTATAAATCACTTGAGGAGGTTCTGGGTCAGATACGGCAGTGAAAATCAATGTGTCAAACATAAAAAGTGACGCATGCAGAACTGGTGAGTTCAGGTTAAAAGACTTAAAGTAATAACACCCAAAAGTGCACAATTACAACTTTCTTGAAGAAATTAAAACCCATTGCTCTTGTGATATTGACTCATTCACCTCAACACAAATCACATAAATATACCCCAGAGTCACCAAAGCACAACCCGTGTGGTCCAGTTTAAGGTCGTACTCATAGGGGTTTTACATTTACTCTCAATGCAAAACAGTGCAAGATTATATGAACCCAGAATGGCATGTAGCTTACTCACTGTTCTGTAGCAACCCTGAATGAGTTAAGATATGCAAGTTGGTATTAAACCTAAAAGGAAAAAATACAGTAACAGATAAAACATAAAACTGCAACACAGACGAGAAACATTTCAGAGGTAAATGTATCAATGTGCCTAATTTTTGTGATGTAGAGGCAAAAAAAAACTGCCAATACAAGTCGCAAACAACCGTATGAAGTCATAATGTTTCTCATGGGTTTGAAAATGTTACCTTGCTGTAAACTGATCTTATTTAGAGCTCATCACATCCATCCAGCTATTAAAAATTAAAATACTGTAGATTCACTGGCTGGTGTTTAATCATTCATGTCTCTGCTGATTGTGTTTTTCCATTCCTAAAAGTTTTTGTACAGATAATTTAAAATGTTTTCTTTTGATTTGCACATAAACCCTTTTATCCCGGCTTCTGCTTATCACAGCAACTCCAAAGCCCCACATAGTAAACTGCAAGACAGTAAAGACTTAATATATTCAGAGTATAAATTATTACTGTAACTACATACAGTATCGTACCCATCACAATGTCATAACTGTTTTTTGGCTTCAGGGAAGAGAAGCCCAGACTTTTTCTTTTTTTCCTGCACGAGTGACACACAAACTCAAGCAGCTCTGTGTGCTCGCGTCTCAGGACAAAGACGGGAATTTCAGCTCGCAGATGTCCACTTCAGGGGAGCTGCTGCCGCTGCGGTCGCTGTAAGTGTCCCTGCGGTGGAAGATGAATACATAAAATGAGTTTTATGGCAGTAATGGCTGACAGGGATGGCTTTATTGTAATAGCAGGTGGAATGATGACAGTGTCACTGTAAACAAACGGTAAGAGAGACGATTATAACCCGGAATAAAAACATGCTGTAAACTTCCATTCAGGTTGACAAGTCGGCTACGTTTGAGTAAATTCAATGGCTCATAAAAATGCCAACAATGTATAGTATAAAGGGTTTAAGAGAAACAGAAAAACAGTCTTTACTTTGTACGCTATCTAATGAGGAAGGAGTCTCTGTACTTCTGTCAGCCCTTTGATTTTCTCAGCAATCGTTCATCCGATCGACTTCACACTGAGTGGGTGTATTGCCGAGGACCCAAGGAAGTGCAGGGTTGAGTGCAAACTCTTCAGACATGCAAGTAGTGCTTTAAGTACACACTATGCAGTGTAGTGTATTGAGGGGGAGCCCTGTTAACTGTTGAATCGCCAAACTGCATGCTGGGTACAGTGTGCTCTCTGTCCTTTGGTACATTAACATTTGAAGAACGAGGGATGCTACATTGTAGCGAACATTTCAAGCATCAGCAATGTAGCTTTTATTGCAGGAACTAGCCTGGTCCAAAGTAGCTAGCTGCTAGCAAATGATGGGTATACTTTAGCATTGCTCCGGGATGCAACTATGTTGTGGCAGGTATATATTGCTCAGGACCCAAGGAAGTGCAGTGTTGAGTGTGAAGTTGTTTGGATCAGAGCATCACTTCACTTGAAACTTGCATATAAAGTTTGCACTGTGTGAGAGCTTACCGCGGAGAGAGGCGGCAGCCTTTGGTCAGGTAGCTCTGGAGTTTTCCTGCAGCCGCCAGCAGGAGACCGAAGTACGGAGGAGAAGGCTTGATGGGCCTGGAGGTGAACTCTGGGTGGTACTGCACTCCGACAAAATAACAATGATCTGAAACAACAAACAGGTGGATTAATACGGATATTAGGCTACAAAATGCGAACATTTTATACGAAACAAAGATGTGAGGAAAAAGTCATGTTTTAGCACAGCCTAAAGAAAAGATCAGCCGGGTTAAAGCTTTTAGGGAACACACAGCATGTGGCATTCATTATTGCATTTCCTTCCACTCACCCTCTAATTCAATGACCTCCATGCGCTCTCCTTCTTCGTCCTCGCCAACAAACTGAAGACCTTTTTCCCCAAAGTGGTGCTTCAGCTCCGGGTTCACCTAAAATGAGAAAACGGTTTGAGGACTCAGGAAAGGTTTTTTGAGTAGCGAGGTTATGAGGCCATCTTAGAATACTTCAATACTGGATCTGGACACGAAGATGAAAAATAGAAAGATTAAAAAATGGAGCCTGGAGTCCCTGCAGAATGTACAAGTAGAATTAGATTCCCGTAAAGTATTCATTTGTTTTCCACTGCCAGACAAAAAAGGTTTTATAACCTTGTTTTACCTCAAATCTGTGTCTGTGCCTCTCATCAACGTAGGCCACATTTCCGTACAGTCTTCCTAGAACAACGAAATATCAGACATCAGAAACACAAACTGGAAAGAACAAAAAAAAATCCAACATTTAAATCAAGGAGGATACGTACTTATTACACTGTTGCTGGATTTGAAAAGAGTCCGCCTCTTCCCCAACCTCATAGTCCCACCCATCTGCCCCGGGTTGTGCTCCGGCATCTCAATCACCTGTCGAGATCAAACAGGGTGTTAAACCTATTCCGGTGAAGACTCGATTTACATGATGTGAGCTCGGAGTAAAAGGATAGCCTACCACAGGGTGACTGGATGTTGGATCAAATTCTGTGGAGTTGGCATCTGAAAAAGAGAAGCAAAAGTGATCTGAGCTCAAATCGACTTCTCGCCATGTTTATGGTTCTTGAAACCATAAGAATCAAATGGTCCTATAATTACTCACCTTCCCATCCGAGAACATTGCGGGCGAACTCACACACTGCCAGCTGCATGCCCAAACACACTCCTGCACAGAACAAGACCAGCAGGAATCTCACATAATGAGCTATTGTAAAGGACGCATAAAAAAAACAAAGACTGAAACAAAATCCCCACTGTGTGAAGCGCTTACACCACTAACACTACTGTATTTGCGTGTGATTATGTATGAAAAGTGTTTCCCTCTCTGGACTTTCTCATGATGTATTATTTCACAGCTTTGAATGTCGAGGTGGAAGTCATTAAGCTTTATTGTGATCAACAAAACAGAATCTTTAATGTCAAAGTGAGAGCAAATATGAACAAATGGATCTAAATTATATACACAGGTACTCGTGCCCTTCAGGTCTATGTTTTTATACGGAAGTAATTTCAACTTTGAAGTACAGATACAGTGTCTCTAACTGGATTGTGAAGTGACTATTATGAAATAATTTCCATTGTGTGAAGCTCGGCCTTTTCATTTCAGGCTGGTGTTTTTGCAGAAAGTACATTTTATCCCACGTCACAGCTCTCTGGCAGACGGGCAGCCATTTATTATTTCTCTGTTTTTTGCCCTTCACAAACTTTCCAGTACAGATCATGGACCCTGAACTGTCTAAATACTCTGAGCTTAGAATTTCCTGACAATGTAATAACGCTTGAAAATGTAAACTCAATAAAACATGTAATAATTTCACCAATAATGTAATAAAATACCATGACTGATA
>CAFUXE010000406.1:362486-373770 GCA_903364295.1 Serranus cabrilla
GAGGGAGGGAGGGACAGCCACAGCTCATTTTATTCATCCATCCACATTATCTTTGAGGTAAACAACATAAAAATAACTGCCTACAGAGACACATTACTGATAACAAAGTTAAGACGAGCACTGAGTGATGTGGCCAAAATCTTTTCTCCCTTCATTTAATATCTGGAGAATGACAGAAACCGTGATGTTTTCTGTCTGTATAAAATCACCACATGGTAAAGCCTATTTTTGTATATTCCTGCAATAATTAAATACTTGAAAAGTAAAGAGCATTTTCTCATTTAATTAAAAACACAAGTGCAAAATGAACACAAAGTAAAATTATAACAAGACACTAAGTTATTAGATGTAAATGTTAATAAATAGTATGTATAAGACATTGTAGTTAGTTTGTGTTTGTTCTTATCATTTTTACGTTCAAACTGATTTTTTGTTGTTACATACTCTGAATTCTGAATTTGATACATTCTGTTGTAATTTAAGTTTTACAGTGTCCAAACTTTTGGGGAATTTGGGTTGTACTTTTTCCCTCCAAGTTTACTGCAGGCGTAATCAATACACCCAAATGTAAGAAAACAATGTGAATTTCCACCAGGCAATAAAGTCAATAACTATTATTTCATGCTGCATAAACCACTGAGCACGGCAGCACTCTGCTGCCATCATGTGGCACAGATCCTAACACTATATCACCGCAGGGTAAAGCTTTATATTGACAGCTTGTCTACTTACTGAGAACTGCAGAGTTTTTGCCAGGCCTCGTGATATTTCACAGGCTCATCTTGCAGAGTGGTCTTCTCCAAGTCTGCAGAGTCGATGTACTGCAACAAACAAATCACTCAGAATCACGCTCAACAGGCGGACTACTGTTTAAATATGGGCAAATGTTAAGACATTGTGCCAGATTTAAAAGTGTTCGGTGAAAAACAGACAGTGTTACAAAATCCATAAAATATACACACACAAAACAACTAAATAATAAAAATGGGAAATGTTTTCATACCTTGACCTCTAGTTTGTGATTAATGGCGAGGGCGGAGTGCTCCAGTGCCTTGATAACTGAAGTGTAAGAGTCGGCTAACTTGGTGTATTTCCCGACCAGGGCTATAGAGACATGCTCCAGGAGACGGGCGGATCTGAGAGGAGAGGGAAATGATTCACAGTACTGGCCTCGTGCTGTATTATTTTTAAAAATTCAATCTTCAGCATTTTACCCAATTCACAGTCGAATTTCTTTTCAACATTTTTTTGTTTGAAGCACAATTCCCAGAAATGCCCGAGTGGTTAAACTGACTGTTCCACAAGTATAAAGTAAATTATATGTCTAAGTCTTAACAAACTTCCTCACCTGTCGGCCATCTCCTTCCACTTTGAGAGCATTTTTCTGGGCCTCAACGCGATGGGCAGACTCAGCCGCTGACAGAAGTAGCTCACAACCCCCTGATCCTCCAGCAGCAGAGGCACTCTGTAGACCGAGGAGACGTCGTGGACGCAGATCACCTGAAGAGAATAACAAAATGTTATTTTGGTGATGATAAAGTGCAGAGTAATGGTAACATTTATATATTAAATTAACGTAAATTCAACATAATTGGCCCCAGAAATGACCTGATAAAAAGTCAAAAATAATAAAATAATAATAATAAAAATAATTAATAATGCTCAACATTATAGTAACATGAATCACAAGTATTCTTGCTGACTTGTGGTGGCTTTGTGTAAAATCTTTGGAATTAATTAAAAAATATCTCCATTTTAGACCAAAATATACAAAAAATAACTGAAAATTCTTCATACTCAGAATACATGCAGGGGCTTTTATGTACATTCGGTGTCACAAACATTCCCACATCATCAAGTATATGATTTAATCAATATCACTCCTAGTCTAATTGTATCTAATTTTCCTCTTATATGTAGTGAATACCTCTTTTATTAGAAAATACAGTAACACCTGCAGAAAATAAAACACATGCATTCATAACTAGCAGCGTGGTGACATTACTTTACCTGTGTGGGCTCCACATGACAAAACATGGAGATCTTCTCTTTGACAGAAGTTTCTAGGGGCGACGCACAGCGGCACATAATCTGAAAACAACCAGTGAGTTTATTTTCATTACAAAGCACAACAGGTCAAGGGTGCAGCCTTGAAGATTCACCATCTTAGACTTAATGTCAGACTGGATTTGGTCGTGTACACCATGAGCTGAATACATAAACAAGTATTACTGGATATAGATTTTCTACACATACTGTGAAAACAGAGGCATGGCCTGTATATTTCTGGCGTGCAGGAGGGAATGCCAAGTTTTAAGAGTAAATTGCAATCTGATTTACCAGATCTGGAGACAAGCCCAGACCTCTGAGCTCTCGCACGCTGTTCTGGGTTGGTTTGGTTTTCTGCTCCCCTGTGGTGTTGGGCTGAGGAAACAAAAGCAAATCCTCCTCAAATTGTAGCCTGAATGGGTGTGAAAAATAAACCACTGGTTATTGTTTCTGGTCATCGAACCCCAAAAAATAAATAAATAAACAAAAAGCAATGCCAATGTAGTGATCCTGCAGTTCAGCTGTTCTACATGGTATCAGGGGTTTCTCTACCATTATACAGTTCAGGCCAAGCGCCGAAGATGGACATGTGTGTTCACCGTCACCACTGAGACAAACCTGAGGTACCAGGCTCACGTGGATGTTGCAGAAGTTCTCCCTCTTCACCTTGAACTGGAACTGCCTGAAAGCTTCGATGAAGGGCATGCTCTCAATGTCCCCCACTGTGCCTCCCAGCTGTTGACACAAAATAGCAGCTTAAACCACAGAACTGCATGCATGAATGCACACGTTGGTACTCGGCGCTTTATATAACTGACACAACCTTAGCGAGAACAAAATGTTAATAGCTGTACAGAGCTCATAACACTGTCAGAGCTGGTTTTGATGGATGTCATAAGAAAAGAACTGTTATGGGCAGGGTAATAATTCAACGCGGTTTATGAGAATTTCACCCGTTTCAGCTGCAAATGTAGTAAAGAAGATATACTTTTGCAGTACATATTTGTTTTTTTTAAATAAAACAGTAAATCTTCAGGGATTATTGTATTTTTTTGCCTGATATAAATTATTTTAATAAACCTGATATACTGTTTTGTACGCTGTTTTGCTTTTCGTACGTACTGCAGCTGCCTTTATAAAGTGAGTTCCTTCACATCCAGTATGCATACATGTTGGACATACTACCACGTGGCTCATATTTGTTGTACAGATGATTTTAGGTCAGAATAGCCAGAAAAATGGTGGCTTGCATATGTCAAAATGCAACCAGACATCTTGGTACTTTGGGCCTAAAGCATTTCAGGTACTAAACAGTAATAACAGTGCTACACATACTAAACAGTATGGTAGTACAGCAGTATGGGGATTGGAAAACACAGATAGCTTCCCATGGCAGGAAGCAGCCGGACTAGCAGAAGGATAGTTTTACAGATTCTCCACAACAAATCAATTTTTAGATCCCTTGATTTTTCATTTTTTCAAAATAATGTTTTTCTGCCTTGCTGACTGAGTCATTTGTGCAATATCAGCAGTTTCACTGTGTGCTGAATGGTGCCAATATCTTCTATTGCTTCAGGCAACACGCTTGGTTTCACTTCCAATCAAAAAATCTCCTCTCTTTCTCTCATACGCACTACAAAAAGGTCACAAATCACTTAAGAGTGGCCCGTGGGAGTTGTTGAAATATATGACACTTCTGACTGGACAAAGAAGGTTTCCAATGTCTTTCTAAATTTAATGCAAAATAAATTTGGGCCATTTACATAAATTCCCAATTGATGAGAACAGAGACAAGTACCTAAGAGACCAACTTACCTCTATGACACAAACTTGAGGCTCCACGCCATCCTCATCCACTGAGATCCTGGCCTGCTTCATCACCCACTCCTGGATGGCATCTGTGATGTGGGGTACCACTGAAAACAGATTTATGGAATAAAAAAAATTAAAAGAAACAAACTGCTAATTGGAGATACTTGTGAAGAGACACTCTCCTGCCAAATTCTCACCACACCCAGAGGCGGAGGTGCAGAATTCAAACAGTCAAATGAGGCTCCCATGTTTTGGAGCAGGTGCACTCACTCACCCTGTACCGTCTTGCCCAGGTAGTCTCCCCTCCTCTCCTTGTTGATGACAGACTGGTAGATCTTTCCAGTTGTGAGGTTGTTGTCTCTGGTGAGACGGATGTCCAGGAAACGCTCATAGTTCCCCAAATCCAGATCCACCTCTCCACCATCATCGAGAACAAAAACTTCACCTGCACAACACAAACATTATATCCATTTATCACATGGTTGTGTAAGTGTAAAGCCAAAACTGGTTAAATATGCTCTGCTCTGCGACATAACTATCTATTAAATGGATACAGCTTGACCCCAAGCAAAGCCACCGGGCTGCCACACTGCATGCAGATGTAGTCAAATATTAACTGCAGGAATTAACTACACAAATAGACAACAGCTGACACATGCGATACAATACAAAGAAACCTTGTCGGCCAAGTTGCTCACCATGTTCATATGGCGAAAAGGTGCCAGCATCAATATTGATATATGGATCGATTTTGATGGCTGTGACGTGAAGGCCGCAGGACTTGAGGATTGTTCCCACGCTACTGGCAATGATGCCCTTGCCGATACCAGATATGACACCACCGGTAACCAGGATGTACTTCATGGTGGCACGAGAAAACTAAAAACAAAATACACTTGGAAGTAATACTTCGTACTTAACTTCCAAGGCATGTGCCCATCTAAACCTGTTCAACCACATCTGCAGTGAAGAGCTGATGCAATAATACAGACATCATGAGTCTACTGACTGTGGATATTCTCTATAACCCAAATGGACTCGCAAAACCTGTATTATTTAGAGGTACTAACCATTCAGCTACATTTAAACGAAGAGGAATTTTATGTGTCCTTTATCACTGGATCAAACACTGTTACTCATTTTATTCCAGTGTTTTCAAAGCACTTTCACATTACACACACATTTACCAGCATAGGAAAACACTAAAAATGCTGAATATGGGGGAAGTGACTGGTTCATTTTCTGTGTTTTGAAACTTGGGAGTGGGCTTATCCACGTGTTTATATCTGGATCGCCCTCACGTTATCCATAGACATGGTACATGGTGACGAGGAACTACTAAATCCGACAAAACTTCAGTGAAAAGTAAGATTAAAGCAGTTTATATCTTACAAATGCTGCAGGTTAAACAATGGTTTACACTCCAACCAAATGTTTTGCCTGGGCGGGAAATGGCATTATGGTGCCAAGTTATAATTGCCCATAAAGGAAGACAATGCATCATTAGGCTGTTAGACTGGAGTGACTGGAGCAGTTTGACCTAGTTATCTATTGTTCAACAAACTGTCATAAGAACTACTCCACCACAACCAGTTTTGACGGATTTTTAAAGTATTTTTGTGTTGTTTTTGAAACGTCAGTGTTAATGGAGTTAAAGTTTAACAGCCTGTGTGACTTACACAGCTAACACGCTCAAGTTTAAGCTAGCTAGCAGTTAAATTAGCTAGCTAAATGTGGCAAATTTCAAAACAAAGACCAACTCGCCAGCATTTTAAGCTGTTAACTGACTCTCTCTAGCTCACTACCGATGTCGCTAAAACGGCACAAACTTACCCAACGGCTAGAGAAAAAGACGTTAGCCTCAGTAACTGTTGGGAATTTTAATTAACTCTAGTTCTGTTTACGAAGCATCAATCTCCACGTTCCTGCAGCGGTAGAAACACGTGTCGCAGACTTGACAGGCTGCTCAGCTTGTCCCAGTACAGCTTGTCTCCTTCCGCCTCAGAGTTAGGCGGGTACTTTTCTGCCCTCTCCGGAGCCTCGAAGGCAGAAATTAGCCACCGCCCCCACAGCGTCCACCAATCAGGAGAGGTTACTGCGAGACTAAACTCTGGGCGACAAAACCCCACCTCCTCCAGTGTTCTCACCGTGTGACGTCACTTGTGTTGAAGTGAGATAAATATTTCAAGGTCAATGCAAGTGCAAGTCATTGTAATATCATGGACATTTAATAATAGTTACTTTATTTATCATGTACTGCACAAATATAGTTCAGATCTGATATTACACATCTACAGTATGATCTAGATTATATTTGTATAGATTATATAATTGTATAATTGTCACTATTTTAGTGTTGCAAATATTGTTTATGTTGTTGGATTTGTACCTTTTTTGCACTTTTTTGTTATTGTTATCTATATCAATATTTTTCAAATTTTTTATTGTGTCTGTTGCATGGCAATTTCCCTTAAGATAAATACATTTTATCTGAGGTTTACATTATATCTTATTTATCTTATTTGCACCTTTCTGTAATTAGTATTATTATCTTAGATTTCTTGCACCCTTTATATTTGCACTCATTTCTGGTTTGAATTGCATCTGCTGCACCGACATTTCCCTTAAGATAAAAAAAAGGTTTTATCCTAGCTTTAATTATCTTAAAAACTGAATAGCCTTATTGAAACATAAGTAGTTAAAGTAAGTTGACATGTCTGACGTTTTTTTGTTTTTATTCATTTTGTTGTATTGGGGAAAATGAAATATTTCAAGGTTGATGCAAGTGCAACTTGTTGTTATATGATAGATATTCTTAAATAATCATAATTTCTGCACTAGTATACTTTGAATATCTCCAGTATGCTGCCTACTACCTTTAACCTATTTATATTTATATTTATAGGATTGTTACTGTTAACCTGATTTTGCATTGCATATTTTTTTGTTTCTTCTTGGATTTGTACTTTATTTGCACCTTTTTGTTATTAGTATTTACTATCCGAAATTTCTATATTTGCACTCTTTTATTTGCACTCATGTCCACCTTGTATTGCAGCTGTTGCACTGACATGTCCCTTAAGATAAATAAAGTTTTATCCTAGCTTATCTTAATTGATCAGCCCTATTTAAACATAATGAGTTAATGAAGTAGTCCTGTGCGTGCACAGTTAGGTGACATCATTAGTGTTCTTGCACATATGATGCTTTATCATCTCATACAAACAATATGTATTTTTTAAAAATGTTTTATTCATTAAAACATCTAAGTTATGTTTATTTATATAATACTGTCCTCTGCTTTTCTTTTCTTCTTTTGAACATATGTTTCACCACTAGATGGCATATGAGTTCTATGTTGCATTATTCAGAATATATTTAGGCTAAATTGCGTTTTTAACATGCATGAGGTTACTCAGCCGGTGACTTTATGGGGAGAAATAAGGCATGTCAGCAGCAGAGAGATTAATACTGGTGTAAGCATAGATACCCTTATAGATTCTGGTTTGGTCAAGTGAGGCACTTCAGAACAGAACATTTGATCCATCAAAACCCCATTGAAACAGTAACAAAGTCTGTGAGATATTAAAGTTTCCCTTGTATTCACTGTCGCTCTGCTCCACTTTTGCAGTGGGTAATGAGAGTGGTGATTCTAATTCATTTCTGTCCATGATCTTGATCTAATTAAAGACCTCATCCCTGCCACCTCATTTTCATAAGCTGTTCCCTTCAATTACATCTGACAAGTGAGCACAGACACACATTAACCTCCTGCATGAAGAGGTACTGTGTTTCCCTCATCTCTCTGCAATCTTAAAATAACAGAGAGGGCAATTCAAAGGTAGTTCCACCTCTTTGAATACAGCTTTTTTTTTTAGAAACACATCTGTGGATGGCAGTCTATTACCCACCTACAGTATGACCACATTTTCTGATGCAGATGACAAGATAGTACCATGCCAGGGCTTGTTTTGTGATGTATTAGGGTTTTATGTCTGACAGCTCATCCTTGTTTGTTAATAATAATCCATATTCTGTTTGCTTTTTTAGCTTTCACAACATGCCAGAGAGGCCAATGGCTCTGGAGAGGTCTGAATACCAAATGAATCATTATTCAGAAAAACTTCAGGCTATGTGTTTCAAAGGGACCTGACCTGATTCGTCTACCTAAATCATTTTGTAGCTCATATAAAATTGATCGACTTTGCTACTTTTAAAATGGACATATCATATATAGCACAGCCATATGAGTGACTGCAAAGTGAAAATACAAAGTTACCTGTTTAAGTGTTCTTACTACAGCTTTTAAAAGCACTGTCTAATCTTTTGGGAAATACACATGTTTGCTCTCTTTCTGAGAGTCAACTAACTGAGTGAATTGATACTATGAATATAGAGCCAGTAATCCACTGCTGCTTGCCTGCATGTAACTCCCTGGAAAACCACAATACATTCTAATTTGTGTGGGGATTAAACAACAATGATACACATTAATTTGTGAGCTTTATTGGTTTTACTGGTATTTTTTAACTTGAATGATTTCTCCTACCTCCAGTCTTTAAGCTAAGCTGTTTCCTCCTGGCACGAACGTGCCAACGACCATCTCATCTAATCCCACAGGCAAGAAAGCCATTAAACATATATCCCCAAATTAGGAACAATTCCTTTCATATTTGTCCAGTTTAATAACTTTGTCATTACTCCACCCATCTGTATTTTCTGTTTCCTTATTTTTTAATAGTTGACTGTAGCTGCAGCTCATCACAGCACAAATCAGAAGAAAGTGCTACTGACTCATATTTCCTGGAACTGATTTGGAGGAATTCTATTAAATAACTGTGAATTACATTTTAATTTATCTTCTTAAGTTTCTATCTGACGTACTTTGTTTTAGGGATATTAACCAAACTCCTGCACCATTCTTGAGTAATTAAGGATCATATATTGCATGCAATGTAAGTATAATACAATACACTAAAAATATAATACAATACAAATAAACTAGTTAATGTCAAAAAAGGTAAATGCAAAGTAAAATATCCACACGGTAAAAGGAGGTTAGAAACATTCTACCAAATTAAAATATCAGTTGGTGTTGGCAGCCTTTTCTTCACCTCCGCCCTGTGAAGTTGGATAGCACCAGGGTCAGATGTCAGGAGCTGCCTCACTCTCCAAGACCTCCAGTGGGCTGGAGGGGTCCGACTCCCTGCTCAAACAGACACACAAAGAAACAGTAGCCCACATCCCCCGCACCCCATACACATTATTTATGAATGGGAGTGGTGCCTTTCCCTGTCCTTTTGTAGTTTTGGAATGTGCAAGATAGATCGATTTAAGACAGGAACACAGATGGCTCTTAAGGCACAATGCAGTACACAAGCACTCAGAGGAAAAGTGAGATCTTGGGCAATTAGTGTCATTATGGCTGCTCATGTGCTTGGTGGTCTGGATAAACAGTGGCTGTGGCGGCAAATGGTGAAGCATGTGGGTAGCATGGATAATGATGATCAGTGTGGTGCTGCAGTGGAGCAAATACACACACTTAACAATCTAAACCAGGTGACTTACAGAGCACAAGGGTTAATATTGATCTGTCAGATCATGAGAGGCAGGAAGCTAAGTACATCAGATGTAAAAGGGCTGCTATAAATCATTGATGTCAATATTAATATTATATCAAGAAATCTACTTAATTGTTTTGTCCATAAAATGTCAGAACATAATAAAAATGGCCATCAAAAACTCCCGGAGTCAAAGGAGCTCTTGTAAAATGTCTTGTTATTGTCTGACCAGCAGCCCGAAACACAACAGTCTTTTATTTAAAAGCATATAAAACCAAGAAAAGCAACAAGTCCCCAATTTTCAACAACTAGAGGCATACAATGTGATTGATTTGCTTTATTAAGCATTAAATTACTTAAACTTTCACATAATTGGCTATAAATTTTGTTGCCTGATCAAATAATCAACCTATTATTTAAGATTAGAAGTTTAATTTGAAGAACCAGTTGAGGACGGGATCTACTTTTATTCCTCATTGCATTATTATATTGTATGCACTTTGACCAATATAACATTAAAGCTATTACTGAAAAGTTACACATTCTTGTGTGACATACAAACACAATGAATCCCCTGCTGGCTGCAGTGACACACATGTGACAACAAGGTCAGGTGCGGTTGTAAACAGAAGTGAGACAATGGCCTCACTGAGAAATCCAGCTCCTAGATCTCTGGGGGAAAGCCGCACTCTGAGTTTGTTGTCATTGTCTTAAACCTAGTTAATACTCTGTTTACGCTATGCGCGTCCGTGTGTGTGTGTGTGTGTGCACGTCCGCCTTTGTGGGAGTGTGAAATCTACCATTCTCTTCCCATTGCCTAAGCCAAGAGCTAAGAGTTATTGAGAAAACAAATGTCAGCTGAAGGGCGTTGTCTGTTTGGTGTCTGCACTGAGAGTTAGTCTTTCCTCTTGCTACTTGAAGCAAATCTAATTTGATTATGAGCACCAGTGAAGAAAAGCATTGAGGGAGAGAGTTTATTGGATAACATGGGACTAAGGATGACAATAGAGAGATGAGAGGGAGTGAAATGGGGAGAAATAGAAATTGAGTGATTTTGTGAGAGAGAGGGGGAGAGAGACACTCACACAGAGTGAAAGAGAGACTCTTCCCATCGGGGATGAGGCTCTGGATCAGTGCCCGGTATGCCACTGCACTGTCATCTGTGAGCTGCCTTTGTACACGTATGGAGGCCAGCATATCCCATGATCCTCGGCTATTATCCCGACCCAACTCCTAGCATGTGGCCTCCTCCTCTCTCCTGCCTGTTCCTTCTCTTCCTGCTTCCCTTGATATTCCACCTATTGCACCTTTCCCTATTCTATCCTTCCTCTCTCCTCACACCCCCCTACTCTTCCTCACCCTCATTTCCCTATCTCTCTCTCTTCTTTCCCGTAGCCAAAGCACAGCTAGAGACTGGGCCTCTGCCACCTCCATGAAAACAGATGACAGTGTTTTGTTTTTTTCCTCCCCACTGCCGCAGACCCCCCTCCAGGAGAGGTCTGTCTGCTTAGGAGGAGAGGGGGAAATGAGAAGGATTGATTAATTTAAAACGCATGCTCTCCTCTTTTTTCTCCACTGAGCCCCCCTTCAGGAGGACAAGCCTGCTCAATGAGAGATTGAGAGGAAGATCATGGGAGCTCATTCATCAAGCCGTGTATTCCATTATAAATAATGTGTGTAATGTGAAAACAAGCCCCCAGCATAAGGGTGGTGGCCTTTGACCAGGACTGCTATTATACCTTCTATGAAGAGTTTTTTGATGGTGGAATGGTGACGAGATCAATACATTAAAGCCAGGCCAAACAGGGAGGGAATCTTTTGTGGTTCCTACAATGAAAACAGCTCCATATTCTGTTTTAACT
>CAFUXE010000406.1:373802-418305 GCA_903364295.1 Serranus cabrilla
TTTTTTTAAAAAGGCTCTTTGAGGGATTTAAATAAAACCAGCAGCCATGTAAAGATGTCTGTCACACAGGGAGTAACATAAATCTGCCATATTTTATATAAAAGAAGAAGACTCCATTCAGTAGAACAGGTTTTATTGCTGTGTTTTTTTAAAATATATTTCTCTGTGTCATCTTAAATTAGTAACCTACTCTGTGCAGCTCCCCAAAAATAACTGAAGCGGCTTTGATAACGCCCTGGTCACTGAGTCTGACAACAGATCATACCAAAGATAGAGAAGAGATGCTCCCTGATGCCTTGTGACCACGTGCATTAGCACTTGTAGACCACATGTCATTTTCAAGTCAGATGCTAGGCCGGGCTGAACAAGCAGTCCTTTTATCACTAACTCAGTTATTCAATCATTTCAAGCTCTCCCTGCATTGAGTTCAGCTCGCTTACACCATTATCTGTGGCAGCACCGTGCGGGCTTCACAGGAGAGGTGGGACAGGCTGCTGATACTGAAGTTAAAGGGGCGCCTGAAGTATCAGCAGACAGAACCAACACAGAAGTAGTAATTTACTATGTGTTTATATGTCTGCCTGTTCAATATGATAACCATGCTCAATAAGTCACAAAACTTGAGGTCAATATGAAGGAAGATGCGTGTGGTTCAAGCAAAGGCACTGGAAATAGGTAAGGGGCTACTGGATTTAGCAGTTTACACCCCTGGCCTGATTTGGCCTGACAGCTGGTGTGATCTCATCACAAGATGTTTTCTAATTGATTTTTATTTGGTTTTTGACCCCCTAGGGGCAGAAAGTCAAGGAAGAACTCTGCCGCATGAATCCAAATAATGTGGCATATACACAAATTATTTTTCACTTTCCTTAACATTGCAAGATTGGGCACTTGGTCTCTTGGAGATCTGCAATCTGTGATTGTTCTTGTTTGATATTCAATATTCACTCTCCTTTTAGCTCTTTTTTTGGTCTCCACCAACTCCTGGGGGAAGTAGCTGAGTCTTTAGTTGCTAAATGCTGCTGTGGATTATTTTTAACTTATTCACTGGAAACGTCCTGTTTCATCTTGCCACGAGGTGGATAAGACAAGGACTGAACCAAAACAGTAGTACCAAGCTCCAAGCCACAAAACCAAAACAACAAGTTAAAAGACGTTAGTAGCTACACAACAACACTTTCTTCTAAAAATGTTCCCATACAATGAAACTGCATTCTAAATGACATTTTAAGATAAACTCCTTTGTCTCCAAGATTACAGTTGGAGGTTTTTATAAATGGGTGACATGATAATAACGATAATAATAATAATGCATTTTATTAATGTCATGTTAGGTTTATGCGTCACATGTACCTGGTTATGTTAACTGTAAAGATGATTATTGGGGTACAAATTAGTTTCATACATTGATTAGGTTTTTGCAACAAAACTACTTACTTAGGTTATGTAAAAATTAATCCTCAGGGCTATAATTAGTTGATTTAATTTGTTATGTCTATAAAAAAAAGAAACTCTAAATAATTCGGTTTACTGAAAGATCATGGTTTAGTTTAAAAGTAACTTTGTTATACAAATAACGTAACATTGACGTTTGGTTCAATCAAACTTTATTCAGACTTTGATCATAAATGTTTGTGAAGATTAAATCTGGAAGAAAAAATGTTTTCCATCGTGGCATAATTGACAAAGCAGTTTAGTTGCATGGGAACATGATTTTCAGAAGAACAGTCTGTTCATAGAGATACAAACAAACATCTCCTTTCACATTACATCACCTTTTGGACCATTGTGCCAATAAAATATTCCTTGGTGAAACATACATTTACAAATTCCAAAATTGGCAGCACAAATGTCAAAATACGTCTATATTAGCACCAGCAGTCGTCTATTGCTTTCATATTTGCTCCGCGTGAGAGTATATCCAATAGCCATGCAGTGTTCCCAATTCCACACACATGGCTGTCCTCATTCCTGTCCCATACCTCATGAGCGCCTGCCAGTGTGTTATACCCACAAACAAGCTACAGTATTATGAAATGAACTCTTCTATTTTGGTCGCCTTATCAATAGAGGATCTGTCTCTGTCAGTATCTCATCTGTGAGAAGTCCTCATGAAGGACTGTAAGGACAATGAATAACTTGATTAGAAGACATATCACTTTGAATCACATGTATGGAAGAATGCAGCAACATGACCCATGCGGAACCAATGTGGTTTGGCCCTTGTGGATTGTGAGCTGTTCAGTAACAAGCCTGGATTTAATGCCGACTTTCTATGGAGACCAAAGGTTCATCACGGTCCACCATGGGACTGTTCTTCAAAGACTTTTATGGGTCATTTCAGGGGAAAAGACTGAATGTGTCAGTTGTTGTCTGTAGTCCATGAAGCATCAGAAACAAAAAGCTATTGACGGACAGTTCCCGTGCCTCTGTTGTTTCTCTGTGGCAGATCCCTTTCCGTGCCTTCACACTTCCTATGTAGTGTTTGTGTTTTCCGTCCATACAGTGTGGACTCCATACAGTACCAGTTCATGTCATTTTAATCTCTTCCATCCAATGTATGCTGGATTCGATTCCAGCCCCCCTGTGAATATGTACAGGGTAAACAGGATCTTAACAGCACTCACTGCCTCCTTATCTCTTGGTCAATGTTTATCAAGGAATCCTTGGTACACATGCTGAGGCGGGGGTTCAATCTGCAAAGAAATAATCCACTTAAGATTGTTGACTCTAAGGCGTCGTGGTAGCTCAGCAGGTGCTCGTGAGTTTGAGTCTGACTCATGACTTTCACAGCATACCTCCCTCTCCTCTGTTTTCCCTCTATCTTCATTGTAGGCTATCTAGTGAAGCATGGCTGCCATAAAAATAATCATTAAGGAAAGATTATCTCCCTCTCACCTCTCTCTCGATTTCTCTCCATCTCTCATTGAGTTTGGAATGCACCAGTGCAATCTCCCCCACTGAGAATAACACTCATGTTGGGTAATTTTGTCTTACATAAGGGAGAGTATTGCACACAACAAGACATGTAAAAACAACATCAGGCAAGGCCAGAGGGAGAGAATGCAATCCTCAGCTATTTGTAATGGAGAACAGGGGAGGGGCAGAGGGGTGGAAGATGGATGTGATTTCACATTAATTGTGTGGGTTCACAGGAGTGTGTGTGTGTGTGTTTATGTGTGTGTCCACATGGGGTGGGAGGTGTTAGTGGAATTTCTGAGAGCTATGCTGATTTTACAGGCACAGCAGGGATTGTGTGAGTGTTTGCGCATGTGCACATGTAAGTCAGCATGAATGCATGAGTGGGTATGTGCCCGCATGTGTATTGAAGAACATGTGATTTTTTTTTTTTTGCAACATGTGTGTATGTGTGCCTAAATGAGCTTGTATTTGTGCATGGACGTGTGTGTGTGTGTGTGTGTGTGTGTGTGTGTGTTGTGGGCCTCCACACTTGGCTGGGGGTAGCGAGTGGAATCTTCGGAGTGTGATGTTAAATTTGCAGAGCCAGAAACAGGCTGGTGAATCTTCCACAAGTCAGTTGCTGCACTACAATGTTTTTGTTGCTACGAGCAAAAACACGCCATGCAGGGAGGTAAATTACCTTTATTAGCATTTGCTCTTTATTGCCTTTAAAAGCTCCATTAATTGCTATTGTCTTAAATTAACATTGAAACAAATTGACATGTCATGTGAAAGTGGTACCACTCAACTCTGCAGCTGCTTCAGCCTCTTTAACCTCGTGTTTGAGCTTTATTGCACGCTGCCTGCCCGGCACAAAGACACCAGAGAGAAAACAAAAAGTCAACCACCACAACCAGATATTTTTTCTCAGGAGCTAGTGGAAATAGAAAGTTCCAGAACTTTTAGGAAACAACTTCAAATTCATGCTCAGTTTCTGGATGCCAGCCATTTTCAGATCTGCCAAATAGGCTGTTTACATGATATGCAAATAAAAAAGGACTTTGTTGTGACTTGAAAAATGTGTTCAATGGCACATGCAACAGGTGAGCACTGTTGAATGAACTGGCTACATTTCATAATATGCAACTCCACAGGTGGCCTGTAAAGTTAGAGAAGCGATTTCACACGCAACTGGTTCCACAGACCAGTTCCCTCAAAAATGACATTATAGGGCGTTTTTACAGGCAGCATTTTTTATTTAATTTCCGTTTTTTACGTAACGTCCGTGGCTCACGTTTTGTGAGTCATGTTGTTTTAAGCAACTTCCCGTAGTCGCGTCACCCTCATAACTACTTCACTTCCGGCACTAAGGGACATTTATTTACTTTTTAAGCTGTCTTTTATAACGCCTTACCAGGACGTTTTTTTTGCCCCAAACCTAAGTCAGTGGTTTTATAGCTTAAATTCACTGAAGCTGCAGCCTTTATTTACAACTGTGAACCATACGTCTGTATAATGACGTGAGTGCTATTTTCAGACCGCTCTCCCCTCAAAAACGTAAATATAGGTTGTATGTACAGGCTGCATAATACAACCTATATTTAAGTATTACACCAGGCTGCACTCCAGGAGGGAGGGAGAGGTGGAGGATGGGTTGAACAAATGGCTGACTTACACCCAGGAGAACGAGGTTCTCATCCTGTGTAAAGTCAAAAGTAAATGTTTTTTAACGTGTAGGTCAGTGTTCTTGTCGCATACATTCATAAAACTGCAGCCTTTTTTACAACCGCGTATCGGACATGTATGCATAATAGAAAGTCACATGCTCCTATGTTGAGTAGCTTCCAGGATATCATTTAAAAACTTGAACATTTTGTTGTAGGAGATATTATGGTATGTTTAACTTTTTATGTGAAAAACCCACAATAAACTAAATATTTATCATAGCAAAGTATTTTAATATACTTTCAAAATGTCTGGTGGGAGACTTGATTTACCACTTTTTTGTGTTCAGTTCAACTGGCTAGATAACAGCTAGCAACTAAGGTGACCCCTTTTCATAACTTGTCATAACAAATATTTGTCTGATCTTGTCGTTCCCGGGGCTTCAGTGGTTTCTTACCAGATGAGAGAAGATTTTGAGATCCCCAGTCACATACAGAGCTGCCAACAAGGTATCATGCTGGTCATCAGCTGGTTCAAAGACAAACTGAAAGAAACAATCAGTACATCTACGACACGGAGAGCAGCTGACTTCTAAGCAAGTGTTTATATAACCTTAAACTATTTATCGTTGACAGGTTGTGTAATCAGGTTGATTGACATGCTATATGGTTGATAAACCTGTGGATCTCCATTGTTTCTGACCTTTGTGGCACATAAGCCTTTTCTCAGAGATAGGCTTATTTGAAATCCCAGTTGCAGCCACCTGTCTGTCAGGCCCGTCCCCCTGCAGAGACAGCAGCGCTAATGGCATCGAGATGAGGGGGCACGGTGTAAAAACACAGAACTCTGCTGGAATTTTAAGAACACATTTTCACATTTCCACCCACATCAGAATGAGAGGATGACATGGCCCTTTAACTGCCAGGTGGGATTTGTCATATGTGGGCTGCAAGTCAATTAAGTATAGTTTTATGTAATATATTACCATATCGCAAATGCTTATTTACACTTACTTACTTGTTTGTGTGATAAATGCTGACAGTTCAAGCTGGATTAGGCACAACAACAAAAAATCAGTTGGTTCACCCAAATAGTTTTTGACCCAGCAAACACCGATGGTTGACATATTTTTGGACTTTGACGCCCCTGACACTGGCCTGGGAGGTATTCTGCTCCTCTAACACCCATAAAAGGGTTATTCTGGACTCTAAACAGAGCTGCTTAACCAAAGGACAGGAAACATGGAGCAGTTCTTGGAATTATAATGTAAAAACTAAGCTTGCCTGGTATTTTTCGAAAACTGAAATCAACCCATTAAAGTTTGGCCTGTTTTAGCTACCAATTAGTGTTCGTCTACATGTATAGTTTGGTGCTGCAAATGCCAGATCCCAGCTTTACTTTCTTGAATTTAAAAAGCTGTCTTGTTGTTTTGGATCGCATTCATCCAACTGAGCATAGTGTAATATTTCAGGCTTGGCATAATCTGTCAGCACTCCCTTTAAATCTAACCGGCTGTCTCATGAGATGATTGCGACAAAGTTTCAGCCGTGCTCCCTGAGAAATTATGAAAGCCAATTACAATTGATCATGTTTTCACTTTGCTTTCATGCCCTCCGTTTCTTTGTTTATCCACCTGTCACTCACTTGCCTTTTTCTCACCCCTTGTCTTTCTCTCTCCAAACCAGAGGTGGATCAAAATGTCCAGCACAGCATGCATAATCCACAACACTGACCTGAATTCCCCTCTTTTTCTTTTGCTTCCTCTGCTTCTCTGTTCCTCTGTCACTGCTGCCCCACCCCTTCATTTCCTCTCTCTCTCTTTCTGTCCTCCCTTCAGCTGTCCTTCTCCTCAAAGTGAACCCAACGCATGAGGTGGTTTTGTCACTTTTTTCACACCGCTTTGTGTGTAGCCGCCACATCCCCGGCTCTTCACCTGTTTATCAGGATCTCACTTTGTGAAAACACTTGTATGCGGGGTGGGTGTTTCCAAGGTTACCGCAGAGCCACTAAATAACTGTGACAGCTGTGGCTGGGGACTCTAGTCAAGCAAAACGATATCGCCATAGATACAGAGTACTAGTAAACAACAACATTTATTCCCCGCGCTCGAAAAGCAAACAAATTAGTATTATGAACTCAAACAGGCATAAACATGATCCTGATTCGTTTAACAGGTGAAAGCTTCTGTCACATGTGAGTAAATAAACGGCGCTATAAAGGGCCAGCCAATGGCCGCCAATGCCAGCTCTTTAGGAAGAGACCCAAAACATATTCACAGCTAACAGCGCTACAAATCTGTCATTATATTACATCCACTTTACTGAGAGGTTAGAAGCAGAGGAGAATGCCTGGATTGTAATCTCCACAGTAGTGTGTCTGTGGCCATCTGTGCCGCAGTGTTAGTGTGTGTGTCTAGTGGTCTGCGTGACGTCTGTTCTGTGCCCATGCGGCTGGTGCTGCATTCATCTTTCAGTCACCCAAAAGCAGATGTCACCAGGACGATGGGGAGCGGCAGATTGCCGTGGCGACCGACCGGTGGCAGGTTGAAGGTGTCTCCGCCCCGCGGTGCCCAGCAGATGGAAGCTGAGGTCATTATCTGCTGCTCTGTTCATCTCCTTACACCCCACACCCCCATGCCCTCTCTCTCTCTCACTGCGTCACCGCACTGCAAAAACCTATTAGATCAGTTACTGTGTGATTGGCATTAAATGTAAACACATTATTAAGTACTTTACATCATGCAAACACATTAGGCAACTTAAACTGTTTGTTCTGCTGTCAATTAAAACTCATTACCACTGTCTTCTCTGCTGGTGTGATGAATGCTTCCTTGTGTGCACAGGCCCAGCATCACAACCCTGATACCAGTAATGGAAAATGGAGGCACAGCAGTAGCCCTAAGTGTTCTCTGCACCCAATTGTAGAGCCACTCCATTTCCCTCATAAACAGCAAAAGCAAAGAAAAAACAGCGATTAGTGGCCATTCCGAACAAATAAACCAAGTCAACAACTACAGGCAGAAAGTAGGGCAGCCTGGAAAGAAGCACTGTGCCACAGCAGGCAGCAATTCCTGGTTTATTATGTTCCCAGATCCTTCTATAATAGGCTGTGCAGGCAATATGGAGGACATGGGTAAACCCGTGTTTACATGCTTCATGTCATGTCCTTTCTGTGTGCCGTGCTTCAGACAGCTGTCAGTAACAGAGGGTTTCCCTGACCACTGCAGCATGGAATGTCTATCTACTAACCTAGGAGTGTCAGCAATTATCCCTCAAAGTGCCGCAGGCTACAGTATATTGAGCAAATTTCACTTCCTATGTGCCTTTCGCTGCCGCTGCTCAGCCGCTCTCTGCTGTTGGTTTTTCTCCTCTCTTACAAATATGAGCCACACGCTCCAGATGTGTGATGCGGTGCATTATTGAGGCCATGGAGTATTTGTTTGTGTTAGCGCAATGATGTTTGCAGCTCTGGCGCCTGTTCAAATGTGCAGAGTTATTCTTGTTTGTTTGCTCTCTTGGTTAAAGCAGCATTGTAACCATTCAACAACATATGGGCAGCTCCTCTCCTGCAAGTGAGCGAGTTGGAAGTGTCGGTTGTTTTACAGCCGTGCACACATGTGGCACGCAGACGTGCCGAGCACCAGCTCACTGGGGCGTTGCTGTCTGGCCATAAGCTTCATTTTATAGAGCTACTGAAATGATCAAAGGTTAGGCTTGTATACGATGGCTTTCCATGCAGTTCATTTTCCACTTATTTCTGCGTATATAGCATATCTGTTTGATAATTGTTGTCATTCATATACTTTAAAGTTAAAGCTGAAAGCTGTATGACTTCTAATTTAATATATCATTATTATGGTGAAAACATTTAGCAAATGGCCTATTTGTTTTATGCACAAAATAAATTAACATTATTCTCAACTCTTTGACTAATAAGAGAAGAACTTCTCACAACAATTAACAAAACACAACACTTGAAAAGTGTCACTTCCTCTCTGTGTGTATAACTACACACTGCAGGTTTAGCTGATTAAATATTGTCACACAGAGTTAATATCTTCCAGCTTGTGAGGTTGTTTTTTTAATAACAACATTATAATAATTATAAAACTACATTAAACATAAAATATTGCTTTTTAAAGAACAGATTGATTTGAAGTGTCCCCATGCACCTAACTATTATTGTTTCATGAGCTCTTTAATAATTACAAATTAATTCATATTTTTATATTTTAACAAAAACAACCTATAGCTGTATTTCGCAACATATTAATCAACATTTTTAATGATTTTTTTTTATCATGAAATATATGCTTTCAAATATTAAATGCCTTTCCACTGGAATTGAAATAGGAATCGGAATAAAAATGTGTGTAAAAGTGAAGGTGCTAAATTTGACACTTAAAGTGACGGATGCGATACAAGGAACGATAAAGTCCGTTTAGGGTGGGTGGGACAGGTGGTGAATGGGTCAAATAAACCCAGGACTTATATATATTATTTTGAAACGGGCCATTCTGCATAATGATTACTTCTTATTCTAGTACTTTAAGTATATTTTGATGCTTATACTTGCAGATGAATGCAGACTTTTAATCATTACAGTATTTTACACTGTGGTTTTACTACTTTTACTGAAGTAAAACATCTGAAAATTTCTTCAAGCACTGCATATACATACAAACACATATTTACTAACACGTCCTTTCCACCTGTATACCAGGGCATACACAGCAAATTTAATTTAAACACCACATGGGGGACAGAGGGTGCAAATTGGCTAACACATGAATTGTAACATCTGTTGCATTTCTTTTTCATGTGTTGCTTTAGATAAATAAACTAGCATAATTAAGTCAGGTTTATTTATTCTATAACCCAGTATTAAAAACAGCGACCCAGAAAGCTTTACAGTGTTACAGCAACTGGCCACATAGTGACTGCCCACATCATCCGTAAATAATTCTATTAGGGAGGAGAGTGTTTGGTGTCCAGACGGAAGCTTAATCATTAACATAATTCCAGACTGTGAGGCACACTTCAGTCTGCGGTGAGGCTGTGTGTGTTTCCTCCCCCCCAGCGGTGCATCTCATGGAAGCGTTTTTGGCCCCTGTAGCATTTTAGTGAGTAATCGTGGGGCTTTGGAGCTCTCAGTCATCCATTTACATGTCAAAACCTCCCCAGGCTCTGGATGTAAGGGACCCAATTTGGAATGACAAAGCTTGGCCAGAGACAGCTGATCCACAAAGGAGGCCTGGTTAAGTTCTTCCTCCCAGTCACCAGCTGCTCCACTGACCCATAGTACCTCTATTCAGCAAACACACACAGGAGAGAGAGGGGAATGCTGCCATGCACACTTACATCTAGCTGTGAAGAAACTGAGCATGATGCTTTACTCTCATAAATCACCTTTTATTTGGGACGCGCTACTGAAACACTTTAGTTATGATTCAGCCTCAAAATGAAACATCCCAGCATTTATGTTAGAAACATACCTGTCCTCCACCTAGATAAAATATTGCTTTACCTTGTTTTTACAGCCTGATTTTACATCTTTCACTGCTTGCTGACTTTCCTTTTTTTCCCCCTCAAATACCAAAATGCTTTTCCGACAAAAGCAGGTCACACAAATAAATCCTTCCATGCTTGTGTCTTTGGGGTGTTGGTGACATTACTGTTTACTGATGAATCCCAGTGCATGCAGGCTTTTTGTGTCAACTGCTTTATTTATTTATTTCTCTTTATTTATTTATTTTTGCGAAACAAAGCGAAGAACATGACAGGTGAAATGAACTGCCATTGATTTTTTTTTAACGCAGCCCTGCATGTGCAGCATCTGTCACATGGAGCACCACTCTATTTGTGTCTGCATCTGACACAAAGTGGCTTAGGGATTTGTCACCTCCCTCCCTGCATTTTGCACTGGAATGACAGGATACTGGCTGGAACTTGTAGGTCACACCCAGAATGTTTTTCTTGGATTGGTGCTGCACATCTAAATGGAAACATGTTGCTCCTACACCCATACTTCCACTTTCCAGCTCATGCACCTGACCCCCAAGAGCTGCAAGGAGAAACTGCAGGCCTGAGTCTGTAAGACAGCAATGACAGGAGGAGATAACTGCAGGATCAGGCCCAGATGGTAAGGTATGGCCAGCTCCTGTTGATGCAAGGAAGAGATTACATAAGTAGATTTAAACCAGTGAAAAGGGGGATGCGTTTCATTAGCGTCACTGGTGCCAGATCTATATTTGGAGCGTGAGCCCATAGAAACAGACGTGCAGGGATGAAAATAGCCTTTAATAGCCCAGTTTGGGAGCTTTATTCCATTCCACTCTCCTGCCACAAGGATAGTGACAGACGGAGCACACTCCGCAGAGAGCGGCTCTATTCACCCAATCACAGCGCTCCCTCGGGCAGGGAAGGAAGGAGGAGAGTGTGGGAAAAAGCAGAGGGGTGGAGGAATGGGGGAAGGAGATGCAGGAGGACGAGATGTGGCGACAAGAATGAGCTCGGAGCTGTGTGTGTTGTTTGAGGAGCCATTCAGGAATGATACTATAAAAGAGCTGAGTCGCTTTACTCCCAGGAATATTTAACAGTGAACAGCTTTACCTTCATGAAATATACAAAGGGATGATAATGTTGCATATGCAAACCATTTTTTAGATTCCACAGTTTGAATCATTTATCCCATGTTTATAGCGAGCAATGCAACAGTGAATTATTTATTTAACACCTATGCAACACAGGTTTTTCTATAATTGTAATTTATATTTCCATATTTGCTTGTAAAATAAAGTGACTGAATATGCATTTTTCTCATCCCCAGACATAAGAGCAACTAGTCAATAGCCCAGAAGTGGCCTCAGACAGAAGGGGAGAGAGTCACAGTCAATGCTGCTGCAGATGCGTGGGGGGCTGGGAGGGAGTGTGTGGTAGAAACCCAATCTCCTCATATTGGGTGCCCATTGCCCCCAGAGAGAAAGCGAGAAACAAGAGGCCCAGCTGTCCTTAACAATGGACCTGCCCCTCACCAGCCAGGACTCAAAAGGCCTCATTCAGTCCCCAGGCTCTCCAAGGGCTGCTTCCAGGGAGACGAGCCAGGACATGCTTGCATTCATGGCAAACATGTTTGTCTCTGTTTTGGACAAGTTTGTGTGTTTGTGTCTGTATGCACACATGCTCAAGCATGTATGTGCATATTATTAGCCAAAAGAAAAAAACTAACACTTAAAAGAAATAGATCAGTGTGCATCGGATCCACTCAGTTGTGGAGTGTTTGTGTTTTATTCATATAGTCAGTGACCATAACTCAGACAGAACAAGATACTTATCATTGACTTTTAAAGCACAAAAGTCACACAAACATAAACAGAAGGCCCAACAGTCCACAGTGAAATTCTGCTTCAAGACTTAATTTAAAATTATTGACTTGTTGTGTTTTGAAGCCTGCAGAGGTTGTTCAGTAGTCTAATGATATTAAGTGTTCGTACCCTCTTTTCATCACTCTACATGATCTAAATTGATCCAGTTAATGATTAACATGATACAACATTTTCCAGAATGTCTTTCCCCTACTGTACCTGGAATTATAGATCAGGGACTCCAGCACATTCCAAATTAAACAACAGAGGTTTGTGCCCAAATCAAATTGAAAAACATTTCCAGCAACCTTTGGTATCTACTGGGTTGCAGAGATCTGAGGTTTGTTTACTGGTGTTTGTTTGAGGGTTCTCGCTCTTGTTATTGCACTGGCATTTTCTACTCAACCTGATCTCATAAAATTACGTGAAATGACCAGGTTTGTTTTAACACTGAAGTACGTGCTGGTGGCACATAATTCTACTGGCTGGTTGGTGGACTTGCACCAGATAGGGGGGACAGTGTGGACCTCCTGCATTGCAATGATCAAAACATTGTTTCACTGAACATCCAGTCAGAGAGATATCTCTCGGTGACTTTTCAACATACTTAACTGACCCTATGCTAAGTCCTGCCCCCGATGCTAACAATTGCTACCTTTTACATCTAGCATGTCAAAGCAGCATTTTCAGCTATGTCAGTGAGAGATATTTCAAAGGGAAGAATAACAGATTTTTAGAATAATAAGTCTGAAGTACCAGGGAGAAGAAGGACAGAAATAATTACAATATGCATTTGAGCTACATTTAATTAATTGTGAGTGATGTGGACATTAAAAGAAAGCATCAGTGGCATTCGTCTTGTCAATTAACATGAAGGACAAACATCAAGGAGCAGTAATGTTCAGGCACAGCTGGGTAATGCTGTTTTATACCAAGCAAAGGTTAAAACACCAGAAATTAGCCGGCTATCAGCAATTAGCAATATGTGCTGAGGTTAGCACAACAAGCCAGCAAGCTAGCAAGAGAGTCAGTCCCACTATAGCGAGCGCAAATGAAACGGTGACTCCAGCTAGAAAGGTTAGAAGAAGAGCTCAATGTAATGTGTTTGAAGGTCCTTATATTCAGTACAATAAATAAGTGCAGTAAACTGAAATTCACACAGATCTTGTGGTCATCATGAGTTTGCTGGTTATCCAGTGGAGACTCAAGGAAGTCACTGCACTGGCCAAAAAACGTTACAGTATGTACCTCCCCGTCAAATCTAAAATTATAATATTTGTGTGTGGATCACACAACAAAAAAATATATAACAAAAGCTATTGGCTGGTGGATTCTTTTAACTTTAGAAAAAGCCTGGGTAGCTGGTCCCTGTCCTTTTGCTAAGCTAAGCTAATTGTCTCATGGCTCTGTCTTCATACTCTCAAAAAAATGGTATCAATATTCTGACCTACTTCTCAGCAAGAAATCAAATTATGTTATTTCCCAAAATGTTAAATTACTCATTTACGGTAAATCCTCTTTGCAGTACTTGCACAGCTACTGTATAAGTAGCAGTTTGTATGATACAATACTATTTCTTTCACACCAGCGAAGATGTGAGATGCTATTAGAGGAAACATGTAGTATCTTGGGAACTTGCCAAGTGACCTGTTGTGCATTTATCTTCATCTCATCCATTTTAATTACACAGGAAATACTGGAGCTTTTTGAAGGTCTTCGTGTTCGATACCATCTGTAGTATCTCCAATGTTGTGTACATTCCAACTCTACTCATCCCAAAAGACTTTACCCTTTTCTACCATGTGGGGGGAAGGGAACTGTAACTAAATCTGTGCTGCCAGAGCCTGGCAGTTTGTCCCACCCATTCCAACCCAGAAACCCCAGGTTCGATCAAGGCCATATGTTGTGATATTTCTTGCAAATGTCACTCATGCCTCTATTCAGTAAGCATCGTGATCTTTCAGCATGATTCACATGTTGCACATCTAAAAGTCAATTCAGTGATGATTATTTGTGACAAATTACCTGAAACCCAACCCATCTGATACTCCAAGCAAAGTAAAAAGAAATGCTATTATTTATTTGCAAATACTTGATGATAAGCATCTGCTCTCCATATTCACAAAGCGTTCCTCTCATGATCAGCCCCTTCAGCTGTCACTTTATATTGTGTGCTAGCTGTTGATTATTGATGTGGATGATGTGACGTGATAAGTGTGTGCATGAGCGCACGGAGTTTGAGTAAATACATTCGGGAGATAGACGTGTGGGCGAGACAAAGGGAGGACGACGTTGTGTGTGATGGTGTTTTGTGTAGGTGACGATCCCCCGGGTATTTCCAGAGAGCGAGGTCTTTATTCCATGCTGCACAAACACAGCCAGCGCTCCACAGGGGAAAGCACCAGTCAGTCAGTTCCAGGGCTTAAAGCGAAGGCTTCCCCTCCCCCCATCACAACGATGATCCTCACATACACACACATGGACATAGGGATGCATGCAAGCCACACATATGCTCAAAGGCATATAGGAGAATGCTTCCACACACACACACATGCACAGGGTTGGCCTCTTTCTCCTTCACACACTCAATTGTCCTCAGTGCCCTCCCTCTGTTTATTCATGGCGACCCCAGTGCTGATACCATCTCATTCTATCTCAATTACATCAGCCAACTCCCCATCCTCCTCAGCAAGAACTGTTTTTCTTCTTCCCTTACGCTTGCACTTGTACCCTCTGTCAGTTTCCTCTACCAGTATTTAGAGTTATATAATAACAGGCTCCATATCCAGATAAATACAAAATAAAAGTAAATACAGACTGTATGATTGGCGCCTGTGTCAATAGGTTTCAGTCATGAGGTTGAGGGTTTAAACCAACAAAAACAATAAAACAATGCAGATTTTAGACAAACAAGAGGACAACAACATGCTCCATGGGAAATGATTGGGGCGGTTGCATTCAATTGCATCACTGCTCTTGGTTACTCCAAATAATAAGCCGTCCTGGTCACACGTTATAAACTCAAAGATTTGCAAAGCGTAGCATGATGTAATTTGACAAACATCAGACAATATGCATCAATGCATGTGAATGTGATTTATCTCTCGTGCTCTTGTATTCATGGTTATGTGCTCCTGTAATTACATGTTTCCCCTTCTTCTCAGCTACAGAAATCATTTCTAAAGCCTGGAAACAATCCTAAATGTTCCGTACCTGCTGAGGTATGTCATTCTTTGTGGCAGTAGGGCCATAAAGTGAAGGATTGTGGTCTCAGCGTGCCATAAATCACTTTTACAGATTTGATTTTTAAGTCCCCATTGCAGCTCAGGGCTTACACTCGCGTTGTCTTTTTCAGTCACATTTATAAGTCACAGGTGTCTTGCTGCTGCAAACGATATTGTCACATCATCCAAACTGCTGTATTGCTAACCCTTCTGTGTAGTATTTCATCACAATTCCAGTGTGAAGTCTCAGACAAATAGCTTGATGATCCAGATTGTTCACATCCCTGCTGCCTTTTATGATGATTCCCTTGCTACTTTCCTTGCTCTCTGGTCAAGTGCTCCCATTGTATTTCTCACAGAGCACTATATTTAATCAAGTGCCTTTTGAAAATAACCTCTAAAGGATCTTCTCTAAATGTATTATAGTAAAATTAACTGTGATAATGATTAAAGCGGGCTGTGCTGTGAAGTGTAATACCCCCTGTGCTGCTTTTGATGCACAAATGATTCGTATAATGTTTACTGAGTGGGGTATTTTGGCAAATAGACCGTGATTGCACATAATAAACAGTTGCACTTAATGCTTACCATGACAGTGGTCACATTTTATTTGTTTGCTATTTTGTCTGGATGTCTATGTTGTTGTTTTTTTCTGGTTTCCTGAATCTGTTGGGTAACTGAAACGTATTTGAGGCAAAATATGAACACACACAGACACAGACCCCAACAAAGGAAAATTGAAAGTCGGCCATTGAACTTCTGTAATGTAGTGGCCATCCACTTCCTGTGACAGACAATAACAGGAAGTGGTTAACAAGGTCTCCGACAGGCATCCCCAGTAGTGGAATGCTTCGAAAAAAAGCCCAACAACATGGCTGTTTCAAACTGTTAGAGTCACAACTACAGGACACTACAAAATGTATTTTAGTTCACAAAAAAGCAGGATACAAACTGTGAACTGCAGGAAATGATGAGGTCTCACTCTTGTCGAGGCCATTGCTGTAACCAACCAGTGTGCACACACAAAATGAGCAGAATGAGGGGTGTGACTGTTTAAGGTACTGTAAAACATGAAGTAATAAAATGCCTCAAAATCAGTTCAACTATATCCTTGTGAATCTGTATTCACCCTTGAGAGATTATCTAAACATGCACACAAATAAATACTAAATAGTAAACTAAAGCAGATGTTATTGATACAGCTGGCCTTCTGGATCCATTTTATTGTGGGATGGGGTTTTAGTTTTTATTGCTGCAAATGAAGAACAGATCCTTTCAGGATATTTTTCAGGGTAGCTACAGCACAATTTGTTTGTTTGCATGGAAAATAATCTATCTAAGTCATTAGTGCTAAATGTCAGTGGATTAGTGCTGAAATAAGGGTAAGGGTCCACAGTCTAAATGCAACAATTAACATGCTAAGTGTGGTAATATGCTAACATTTGCTAATATCGAAGCACTTAGATACATCTGCAGCTCAGGAAGGACATTAGTTTTGTCCATATTTGATAATAAAGCATGGACAGAAGAAGTGGACACGAACATTATGGTGTCATCAATTGGTTTGTTGACTACTATTTCAAGCGTTCAGTTTGGTATTTTGGCTGTTGCCATCTTGATTTTTTAGAGCCAGAAATGATTATTTGGATGAGAAGGTCAAATTGGCTAGTTTACCAGCTAACACTAGCACTAGCTAGCTAGCTTGTTGAGCAAGGTGCTTCTGTAATTCATGTTAACTGTGATACTAACTGGTAATGCAAATTTTGGCTGCAAAACAAATCCTACTTTGTAGATCAAATGAACACCTGGCCCTTTAAAGTATGTTTTAGTACAACTAAACACAGAATAAGACTATTTTAGACAATACAAACGTTACAATCTCTTTTCATGAAGTGAAAAAAGTCAAAGGTGTAAAAAGAATTCAGGGAAAACCCCCCAAAACAAGATCACAGGTATTTAAATGTAGATTATTGCCACATATATGCTTTGTTATGCCTCTATCCTAACTGTCAGGTCTCCATGATCGTGATTTGTTAATCACATGGTAGCTACGCCCTGAAGTAAAACTTGAGTCATTGTCTTGAAACTAGAGACTGAGCTTGAATTTATCAGGAAAATGTTAACTGTGATAATAAAAAAGTAAGAAGGTCATTTTCTCATAGACATCTATACAATTGGACTTCTTTTTTCCCTCTCAGTGGAGTCGCCCCCTGCTGGCCGTTATAAAGAATGCAGGTATAAGGCATTTTTACATTGGCTTCACTTATCAGCTCCGGATGCTGCCACTTGTCATATTGCCAACATTTTCATTGGCAATAGCCTCAATAGACCATGATTCCTGATTGCTCTTTATTTCCTCCTGCTATTTCTATCACTCATTTCATCTCTGTGTATAATCAACAGGTGAATGCAGCATCTAAGACATTTTCTTTTCAAAGATTGTCAAGAGGCAATCTCGGAAAAGGCAGAAATCTTCACCTGCAGTGGAAGCAGATGAAGTAGACTAAAACCTTATCAGTTACCTTCCATGTCTCGTAAAGAACTCAGCAGCTGTCAGCCGTGTCAGATTTAATAAAGCTTATTTAAGGTGTCTAAATCCTATATATGCTTTTAAAATGTACCAGAGAAAGTATATTGTCTGACATCCTTAATAAGCATTCATATGTGCAGCTACTGGTGAAGTGATGATACTTCTTTCTCTCTCTCAGTCTGTAATTAATGTTCTTCGGGGGATGTGTAAATATAGTTGCTCAGTCTTTTAGCCAATTACGCAGAACAAAGACGGCGGATGTCAGCAGAATCCTCAGCGCTCTGGGAGCTCCCAGCACAACCAGGACTGACCTTCAGGCTTTCACTTCTTTGCCGCTCCTTATCAGCAAGCATTACTTTGTTTTTGTCATCCAGGCTCACTGCAGTCTTCCAAGGACAGTTTGGGGTATGAATCGTGCCAGAAACAAACTTTCATTTTAAAGTTTTTCCAGCATAATCCACCCTGCCAAAGAAAGTCCAGGTTGTTAACCTATCACGACGACTTATTTGCATGTCTTTCTCTTTCTAGTGATCAGTAATCGTGTGATGATATTTTTAAATACTGCAAGAATGATTCATGAATATTTGCTTTTCACAAACCATTATCACCCCATTCATTCAGTGTGAATGCACCTTCTTTTTGTCACAATACCTCACTTGAAGGTAGGTATAAAAACCTTACCTGCTTTCAAAATGTGGTTGTATTTCACACCTATCTTACTCTCAATCAGGTTTGTATAAAAAAACAAGTTAATTCCCACCCTGAAATTTGCATGTGTGTACATGAATCAGGATGAGCCGACTAAAATGGGGGATGACCCTCATCTTTTAGCTCCCAGACGACAATAAGGATCACAGTAGCTTCTGATGCTTGATGTAGGGTCTTCTGTGATGTTTTTTCTTTCTAAATGAAAAGCTGCTTTACAAAGCCATTTCTCCACCAGCCTAGCCTTGTCTATATAGAATAAGCTCTCACAGTAAACCTATCACAGATGCCACGTAGGTCAAGTGGCTGAACAAGAGGAGGAAGCTTCCTGCTTGTTTCTCTGCTCTGTGAGCCTCCAGCGGCTGCATTGTATCAAGAATGCCTCCTCTGTTGCTCTCAGGTCAGCAATGTGAAAAGGTGAGAGCTACTTCTCCACTATCCATCTGTATCTTTAGTATGTTAGAAAATACTTTGGAGCTAACAAGCATGCACATGCAATGGTCCTGCTCGCCAGTTTGTCTCTGATCTGGGGCTTTTTCCGGGGAACTCCAAAACCAAAATCCAAAATCGGCGAGTGAAAAATTAGGACTAAAGAGTGTTTAGCAGCATTGCAGAAATATGACATATTTCACATACTATGCAGTGTTTCTGCTATGCACATATTGCTGTTGCTACTTCAGAGCTTCATGAAAGACAACATCTGCTGGAACAGACAACAAGGTCAGTGACGTCTGTAATTGGTTATCCAATTTCAGGGACGGACTGGGACTAAAAAAAAGGCCCTGGAACTTTTACAAAATTTGAGGCCCACAACCCATACGCAATTATCAGTTTAAACCACTTGCCAGTGTGTCATTGATTGTATAACATCAGATGCTAAAGAATAAGCCTCAAATAACCTATTCAATGATTCTTCAATATCAAACCCTTCAATAAATCAAATGGTTTTAATTAGAGAGAGAGACCTACAGCACGCTCCCAAATGGAAATGAATGAAATAATCACAGACTACCTGGAGTGATTACCAGAGTTCGTCTGTCCCTGGACAAATCAGGGAAAAACATGTTGTGACTGATAAAACCCAATCAGTAATCAAAGGTTGGTGTCGTTGTTTTCGAGAGTCCGTGTTTCTGCCCGTCCAGACTAAAAAACAGTCCAAGAACTTTCAAACTTTAACAGGGTCAGCAGTGTTTTGAAAGGCCCTGTTTCCTGAGTATTGTGAACACTAGGCATAAATGTTGCGAAGTTATGCATTTTAGAACGTCTGAGTGTGGATGTAGTCTTAGGCGAAAAGCTGGCACAACTCGTTGCAGCAATATAGCCGGACTTTTGCAGAACTAGACTAGACATTTTAACATTGAGAAGGAGGAAATTTGGGCCTATTTTAGAAGAAAATACTACTATTGGGAACCATTATGCATCTGTATGAACGGTAGAAAGGTGGACTGCACTGCAGGAGTATTTTGGGAAGTATATTTGAATTTTTTCCCTGATCATCATTAAGTGCTTGTTTTGTTGAATATACTGTACATATTTGGCAGCAGGTAAATTAAAGTAATAAAAATAAGTCTACTGTGTACAATTTGGATTGTGTGCATTTCTTTTTGTATTCCATGTTATCACAGGCTACTTGCATTATACGCTTAGATCAACTTTATTGATTGCACATTGGAGTAATTTGTTTATTACAGCAGCTCAAGAGTGTAAGAAGCAAAGGAAAATAGATTTTTTTCTTCCATAGATCAGCAGTGACTACGTGTCAGTGTATTAGCACTGAACACAAGTGTTGTGTCTTATTCTTTAACAATGACACCTTCTTACCTCCTCAATAATGTAATAATAATGAAGAATATATTCCATATCAAACCACAAAGCAGCGGATCAGTCCCAACAAGGGCAGAGCCTCCATGAGAAAAGGACATTGTCGTGAAAAGGAAAAGGACACATGAGCCCTCTTTATCCTTGTCACTACTTCACTCTGCATTGATCCATTTCCAATTTACCCTCATGACCAAAGACGATCTCACCACAATGACAAAGAGTCAATGAGCACTGGAATGGCTTCAATCCACAGGACACATAGAGAAGTGCTGTGACCTGTGATGAGAAATCAGACGAGGCAGCCGGAGGTGTGGCTCATTGCCTACAGGATGTCTGAAAAATGGGTCACACGTGTGGGAGGACTGATCCTTATGTCTGAGTTACAGAAAACAAAAGGATTCATGCTATTCCACAGTATACACAGGGACCGTGACTCCCTCCGTGCTGATGGGGAAGCATTGGGGGCAGGGAACATCGGTGGCCTTGTTTAATTAGATTTAGTCTTGGTTGCATCCAACCTGAGGGGGGTGAATGTGCAGTGCAAACAAAGTGGACATTCATCAGTGTTGCCAATCACACCGGACGTGATTAAGTTACACACCCTGCGGCCACAGCGCCGGGGCTAGCGTTACACTGGTCGCCAAGGCAAACATAAGCACGCTGCACTCTCGAGCTCAAAGGTCAGAAGGTGTTGGACTCTGTTTTTACATGAATACCCAAAGAGGTCACATTAACATCTAAGTATTACACCCAGGGTAAATTAACATTTAAGTGTGACGAAAGGTGAAACAGAAGGAGCCCCGTAATTGCATACTGTTATTAGAGACATAAAATATTCTACAACACATAAAGTGTGAAAAATGCATTCGTGCTGAGTTTCTAAGCAACTCGCTCCTTCCACTCCATCAGCAGTTACAGAGGAAACATCACATGGATTGATTAACACTGGGAGGGAAGTTTCTGTATTTACGTTGTCTTTTATCTACAAAGATTTGTAAAGAGAACAAATGCTTTATTAAAATACTGTATATTTAATTAGTATATAGAATATCCTGCATTTTCTAATACAACTAATGCAGTGTCAGTTCAAAATGGGCTAAATATTTGCTACTCCAGCTTCCTGCTTGCAGATTTCTGCTCATACCAACAGCTTCACACTTGAACTGGGCTCCCTCGGGTCCTGAGCAATACACCTGCCATAACATAGTTGTATCCCACTGAAGTCGAGGCTACTCAGATGAAATATAGTCTGGTCCATGGGGAAAAACACCAGGAATGCCCTTTACCATTAGGCAAGGTAGGCAACGGCCTGGGCCCCAACAGCTGTAGATGTATTATAGAAATAGGAAATTATGTCTGTGTCCAATATAAGTTATAAAAGGACTGCAAAGAATTAAAATATATGCAACTTCAACTGTGATTATTTACTGTGTACTTACTTACTACTACATTTACCTGATGGAGTGTTACTGTTTGTCAAGCTTTCATGCAGACTAACAACAAAATACTGCTGACAGTGCCTCTCTCTTTTACTGTATGGTTTAACTATTAATAGATAATAATTTTTACTTCAGAAAAAGTTTCCTCCACCACTGCCAATATTAACAAACCCATTTAAAGAAAGGCGGAAAAGTGAAGCAAAACAACGTTTGCCTGGAGCCCGAAATCACCAAATCGTTCCCTGAAAAACACACCAGAATTGTGGCAACTCGCATTCAGAAACATATACATTAACTATTCAAATATGCTTGAGTGTATATCCAGCATCCAGCAGAGATTAAGCGTATATTCACACGACATGCTCGACTCTGCAGAGCCCTGAAGCCCCACTACCGCACAGACGCTGTTCACTTGTTTATTTAAAGTATTTGCGTGTGCAAATTGCACCAACTTTGACACCGCAGCTCCTTGGGACCCAGGCAATACACCCGCAATCACTTGTTTTCGTATAGGCAGAGCCACTTTGGATGTGATGATGTAAGCATGTGCTGAATTCCAGTCAAGCAGAGTTGCATCAGTTGAGTTTAATTGCTTTCAGCCCAAATTGTTTGGATCCTATCCACTGAAATCATGTTTGCATCATTTGAATAGGAGAGCCTCCACTGTCTGTCACTGTGTGCAATACCCAGTTTGATTCAAATCTCGACATGAACTGAAATATAACAGCTTAATCAGTAAGATTACGATAATCAAGCATTTGGATAAGTCTCAAGTGGAATTGATAAGAGATGATTTGACAGATTTCTTTTTAAAATAATGCTTGCTACTTGTGGTGCACGTCTTTAGGAAATTTATGGATCAAAAACCAAATGGATCATTCTTCTCCTCTTCTCTTCCAGTTGTAGGCTATCAAGAGTAAACAGGAAGCGTGTGGCATGTTATACGAGGGGGAGGGGAGGCACAAGCTTAGAAGGAAAGAGAAAATGTGGAAAGAAAGAAAGAAAGAGGAGCAGTTTTACACACACATTTCTATATATATATTTTTGTTTGGCAGTACTTAAAGCAATAAAGATTGAGGTGGAAAAGGTGACAGACAATAAAACTATGTGGCCACGCAGCAGTTGACATTCATGTGTTTTAAAAATAGTTCTCCAAAGAGGAAGAAAAAACATGTTGTGCAGCATTTTGTCGCTGATCTGTCTGACACATGACACTGAAACAGCAGCTCACTTTGAGCAGCTATCCAACACATCAGCAACCTTCTGAAAATCAATAGTGGAGATAATTGAAAAGCTGAGTAAGCTGTGTATGCGCTGTCTTAGTTGCAGTGTCACAGACCTGCCTGGTGTCTGTATGCAACTTGTTGGCACTTAATTGATCAACAGCATGCATTATCCAAAAAAACCCTGAAGAACACAGGCTGCCAGCCTTCCATCACTTGGCACTGGTACACCATGTAAATTTCATGACCACAGCATGTTACCGCTGCCAATTCTTTGCTTTGAGTCAGATTCACTGGGACACCCACAAAAGCCTAGGGCATTCATCTTTTATAATGCTGTTTTTGTCTTTATTTGACGGTCTCAATGAAAGATTTAGGGAGATGTGTAATCCTCAGGGTCTAGTCAGGTAGACGGATCCTGCTACTGCTGCTGATGTGGTGATGAGACCCGCAGTGGAAGGATGGAGGGAGGCAGGGTGCAGACTGACAAGCAGACAGACAACCATGGCTGCTAATATAGCAGAGAGGGAGGTGCTGATGGCCTGTTGCCAAGGTGACATGGGCCAGCCGGGTTCTGTCTCATTTGCAGATGCAAACGAGACCTCGCAGCTCCTACCAACGCTTGCTAAGCCTCCTCTGGAGACACAAACTGAACCGCCTCCTCCCTGGAGAACAGCTCCTGCATACACCTGAGCTGAGAAGAGAGGGGATGCGCAACTATTTATTTGCTTTTCACGTTTGCTTGTGATGTGCCTCCTTTGTGCGCCGTCTGTCTCGGCTCCTTTGGGAAAGAAGGATTGCTTATAGTTTCTAAGTGTCCAACAACCCCCACATTGACATCTTCCCTCCTTGCCTCCTATTCGATTGATTTCCTGTGTTGAATTGGCCTTTTCAGAGAGGGGGCTGATAGCAGCGTGCGCTGTTGAATAACAGCCCTCAGCCGACGCAGCACTCCACCCCAGCGACAACAAAAAGGCAGACTCCTTTGTTTGGCTGGAGGTAAACAGCTGGGAACAGATGATGCTGGCCGGGCTGATTTACGTGGCCACAGCTACCGTGGTGACAAGGTTTTGTTATGGTAAGGACAAACAGATGAGGGGAGAGGGAGGGAGAGGAGAAAGGCAGACAGAGAGAGAGCATGAGAAGTCAAGTCAGATGAAAAGATAAAAGAAAGAAAAAGCACAAATTTGGAGAGCAATTTGTTTGTGCAGGTCTGAAATCCTCTCCAGAGAGCACTTCCTGTACACACCTGAGAAAGAACAGAGGGCCTAACAATAGATGTTTCAGTGTGATGTCACATCGGCCCCAACTGAAGCAAATTACAAGAAAAACACACCAAAGAAAAATAAGGGCAGAGAAAACACTTCATCCCCATTGTCGTGTTGTGTTTCTCTCCTTTCAACAAACACAAATATATTTCGTCTTGAATTATAATAACGAACAACTGGTAGACAGAGCAGAATTACTGCGTGCTGTGTTGTGATAATTTGGAGGTACAGAAAACAAAACAACAGTAATGAAACTGCCATTTAACAAGTGTGGCTGACGCGCACTTATGAGAAACGCCACATATGCCGCGCAGACCAAATCCTGAATGGTTAAATGGTCATGAATAATTAGGGCATTCTCTCACTGAGCAGATGTCTCTTTCTGCCAAACGCTGCTTCTCTCAAGAATGAACGGCTGGGCAAGATAAGCCTGCTGGAAGAACAGAGTGGGGGGCTCATTGGATAGAAGAGGAGAAGGGAGGAAGATTGGATGCTGTGGCCTGTAACACAATATACCATGTGTGCACAATCACACATACACGGGCATATATAATGCAGTGTCTCACAATATGCACACAAGCTCTGATCAATGCCTGGAGCCTCCCGACCCTCCCCCAAAACACACAAGCACACTGCACTAACATTATTTACGAGCATTCCCACTTGAAGCCCCTGAAGTCTGGAGAAATGGTGGCAAGGCCCCACTCTGCTGCATGGTCACTGTGTCACTGAACCTATAAATCACTCACCTTAGCACTCAAATATTAATAAGGCAATCACCATCTCACCAATTCAGAGAGGACACATTTTCTCCACTTAGTTGCTCAGCTCCAAACATGTTTTTCTAGGGGATTGCACCTTTTCGTGAAACACTTGTGCAAAGACGACTCATTTGTTTCCTCCTATGTTAAATTGTTGCATCACAGTGTTAAAGATGTTTTGGTCGAGAGTTTTTATCCATATTATTACAGAGAGTGGGTAAACTTCACTAAGGCTGTGGACAGTTATTCAGGAAGACAATTTTATTGACTAAAACACTGAAGTAGCTGTTTTCCGGGGCTTGTGATCGTATTAGAAAATCTTCCTTATTGAGATTAAAAGATGAGGTTGCTGTTGTCAGGGTCAATGATAAACTAAAAATCTCAAATTTTCCGCTTCTTGCTCTCATCTATTTAGGTTTTTTATCCCCCTAAAAACTTAATGCTGCCTGAAATGAGCTTAATAAACCGGCTGAGGGTGTTGCCTTGCTGTCACATTTTGCTGTGACCTCTGTTAACCAATTATCTTGTTGCTGTCCGGTTTTTTGTTACTCTCTGGGCTGCTGTCAGTTGTCATTTTAGAGCTTGAGTGAGACAACCCACTGCCACCCCTCGACCTCCCGTGTTAATCAGAGCTAGCCCCAGAGTGTGATCGAGATGCCGCTCACATCCATCCAGCTCTCCAGGCAAAAGCTAAAAGGAATAGTTCAACATTTTGGGAAATATACTTGTCTGTTTTCTTGCTCACAGGTAAATGAAATGATTGACATTCCAATGTTGTGAACGAAATATGATGCAAGAGAAACAGATGGTTAGCTTAGCTTAGCATAGACACTCAAAGCAGCAAGAAGTCTGGCTCTGCCCAGAGGTATGAAAACCACCTACTAGCATCTCTAAATCTAGCTAATTCACATGCTAGAGTCTTGTTTGTTTAACCTCAACAAAAATGTATACTTAAGAACAAGTTATGGTGTCCTGGAGAGTTCCTGAGGTTGCAGTTATCAGGCAACCAAGAATCCAAGATCCAGGAAGTGGCTGGCCAACTTGTTCCAGCATTTCCTGGATCTTCCCTTAAAACTGCAACCTGTTAACGTTTCTATGGATTCAACTTAAGTGTTCATTAGTGAGATTTAGAGGTCTTGGAAGGCAGTTTTTTTTCCTTTAGTCTCATTGCAAAACAAAGCTAATGCTGCATTTCTAGAGCATGCTAAAGCTCTGCTCAATTCAACTCAACTCGCTCTTTTTTGGTTTTCCAATAACAAAAGCTTTGATTGTACCCAATAGAAGGAGGAGTTAAAACACTGCAGACCACTAATTGATCAGAGAGAATCGTCCTTTGCGTGACACTGGACATCCTGCACAAGTGCATCATCACCAGCGACTGCTTTTGGCTGTTTATTCACTGGAACCAGATTTACTGGCAGCTTGCAAAACTAGGCCGTACACAAGTGCAAACATTCCTCTGTTTGGTTGCTGTTAAAAAGGTTGCAGATACGCTCAACAAGCATATTTCCCGAAAATACTATCCCCTAACTGTTATTGTGCTCAACACCAGCACTAGATGAACTCCATCAGGGATAGTCTGTGTCTTCATGGGATCATACCTCCCCATAAAAGTTGGAGTTTAATCGCCCCAGGACTCATATATCTGCCCAGCTTTTACTATGTTGTACAGTGTATAACACATACATTTAATTTATAACGGTCTAAACCTTTCTTTCAATTAGTTTCTCCTCGTTGAACGAAATAACAGCAGCTCTCAGATCTGTTCTCAGTGACCGGCTGCATTTTAGCAGTCATGGCCCAGTGGTTTTATCATGTATAAATGCATTAACAGTATCTAAAGGTCATGTCATGCCCGGCAGAATGAAGTGTATTCAGCAGCCCGGCACACTGATTTGACTTGACTGTTATAGGTCCGCGGACAGTTATAACTGTCAACACCCAGAAACATGACTATGACGGCCAGAAACAATGGCTCACGTGGAGGCGTCTTGCCACCATCCACTCACACACATTCCCACACAGTTATGTATTCAACCTAACACCTGCAAAGGTCAGGCGAGGAAAACAAGCGAGGCATCAATATATAGATTTGTCTCTTTGGAATCGAATCAAGGCAAGGGGACTCGAACTCTGAGATTTCAAGCAGGGGGAAACAATAATTGGTTGTTATTAGGCGGATTGAATAACAGAGATGTAGATTCTACTCGATCAATAGCTTGCAAACAATTTAGCACTTGAAACGTATTGATTCCCACAGCTTCCCATACATGCTGTAGGGATTTTGAAAAGCCTTGATGGCTTCAGGTATGGCTGTATTATAACAGGGAACAAAGCAGTGAGTCAGAAGGAGACAGTGACAAAGACTCCTCTGCTCTGCTGTGAAGAATTTATTTTCTCCTGTATTGAATTCAGTTGAGCCAAGAAAGCTGCTCTAAACTGTAGCTCTTCTACTGCCTCATTGCTGCGAAAACCTCTTATAGAAACTAAATCAGCTGCCAGTTTTGGAGATGAAATTGTCTGACAGCGAAAGCTTAATGTGGAAGGCACTCCTGTTTGTCACAGTAGAGTTGTCGTGACTATAGATAAAGGAAAAAGTGTTTTGCAGTTACAGGCTTCATTTTGTTTTCTGTCAAACGCTGCCTTCCTGCTATCCTCAATTGACTACAGAAACTGTCACTTTATCAGTCACATAAAGCTTGATGTCTGAACAAGAGAATAACTTACGGGAAGCATGTGAATCGGGACAACTGTGACTGATTCTGAGCTGCCTTTGTCATCCTATGAATTTGTCCATGACTCATGTTCATCACAAGTCAAACAGTCATGGGCTCACACTGTAATAACAGGCGGTTGGGGAGATGTGTTTGTCCGACTGGCTGAAGCAGGATATAAGTCCATAAAATAGGCAATGGTATGTATGTTTTTGTACGGAAGCGTGTGTCCTGATCACCACATCGTCAGGAAATCCCCACAGGAGGCAGCCTGTGGCATCTCATCCCATTTCAGTGATAATGCCATCATTGTCCATTTGGTTAAAGAGCTCTGTCAAATAAGGATGTGTCTTTTTTCCATCACGGATCACCAAACCTATTGTTTCCACTTCCTCTCGTGTACGAGTAATGATTTTGGCATGCCGGCATGTTTATGGAACATTAAAGGACAACAGCAGCATTTTAGCAGTGGTTTTTCACAGCTCCAAACTGCAAAACATTTAAAAGTGTTTTTTGAAATTGCTCTAACACATCAGCAGTGTTGTTGGGTTTGTGTAGGTGTTTCAGTTCCTCGTGGCAGAACGGCACATCACAACAGGGCGATCGCAGTTTTTTCACAGGGAAGTGGAGTTACTAAAGCTGACTTGGGAATGGCTTCGACTTGCATTCTTCCCCTTGGCAGGAACGGCAAACTGACCTTGTGTCCCCATTTTTTTGAATAAACTTCACACCTTCCAAAATGCAACTGGAGGTGTGAAGTCATTTCATCTTCTGCATAACATTTTGCACGGAGCCAGCTGGAACAAAAAGTGAAAATCGGTAAATTGTTAAGTAGAAAGTCTTTGCTAGCCAGTGACTGATTGCTGCCCATTTTGATTTAGCAAACATTTGCTACCAGTTATGCCTCCAGAAGTAGAGATTTTTTTACCCTGAGATTTAGGATGGAGAATATCTGAAAGTGTGAGCCTTTTTCCTATTTCCTACATGCAGGAGAAAGAGGCAGTGTGACACAGACAACCCATTCTCACTCCCGACTCATCAGATACTGACACTTGGTCAGTGCCCTGCAGCACCAGATACTGACAGACAAGGAAGCCTTTTGCGTCTTTATGAGACCCACTGGGGTTTCCTTTCACCCCAATGTAAACCCATCTGTGTCATTATTAGACATTCAGAGCAATGAACGTAAACTAAAGACAGCAGCGGTCCATTTCGGGTGGACATGAGGGGTGGTGGATGGAACAAACCCCAGGACAGTTTATAGGTAACCAAGAGTCAATGTTGTTATTTTAAGTTATTAACTTTCATATGTAGATACGTCACCAACCTCAACCCTATTCTATTTTTCCAAACCTTAACAAGGAAATTTTGTTGCCTAATAATTTCCCGTGAACATGGAAGTTTATTTTGAAAAACCACCTGAAGGAAGCATCTACATGCAGCCAAGAGCCATTAGAAATTACTTATCTTTGAAATAAGCCGTGATTGGCCAAAGTCTCCAGTCACAGGCTCAATTTACAAAACATTAAAAAAGAGCCAACAGGATGGCAGAACTCTGGTTTTACATTACATTATGCAAAATTATTATTAGGGATTTTTTTGCACCCCAGAAAATGTATTTATCCTAGCTTTAATCTGAACACAGAATCTTTCTCTCAGATCTGTTGAGATGTTCTGACCATGAATCACCTGCACACAGAAATGAGCGAACGTTTTCATTAGTTTCCCAAAGTTAACATGACTAATAACTTAGTGGGACTCAGGTGGGACTTTAAAATGATAGGCTTGGTAAATTGCACCATTAGACCATTATAACTTTAAGCATACTGTGCTGCAGTACTTCAGCATAGTTTGGTGCACACAAAAAGCAATAATGATTTCTGAATACTTGGAATTTTCTGTATAACTGTTATACAAAGAAAATATTTATCAACATCACTTCTTCACATTAACCCATGATTGTCTGCCACTGAGAAAGAAACTTACAAATCAACAGGTGGCTGCAAGGGGAAGAGTTGATGCTGCTGATAAATATTTTTTAAATCATTTTAACAGGGTTTTCTCTTTTTTGTTCCTCATGTGAAAACAGTTACTTGTTGTTTATCACACTATATGTTGACTCACAGCCTGTCGTAATCTTTGCAGTTAAAACATCAGAATATACCTTCATGTTTTCATACAGCAAAAGCATGGCCAGTGGATGATGTGATAATAATACATGCAAGTGTACAGCTGATAGCAAAATTATTCTTTGACTGGTAAAAAAAATATAAATCATTACAGGCTATCACACAATGAGAGATAATCCATTCTTTTTGGCCCCTTTTCAGCGATCTTTCAAAGTTCAATAAAGGTCGATAATACTCCAATCGGTAGCACATTGGCACTAATCTTAACTTTATACTGGAAACCAAGTCAAACTGCAAACACACAGGCGTTTTTTTAACTCTACTAACACTCGACAATGAATAGAAATCATGGTTTATCTGTGTTGTAACAGGAAAGACAGTGAGTGTTTTTGTTGTTCCTGTTTGCACAGTTTCATCTTTCTTTTGGTGAATATAGCAAAGGAAAGAAGAAAGTAAATACAAAATAACCCTGAAACAAAAAACCTGGCGGCTACGCTCTGCATAAGTACTGATGAATAGAAGATAACATTTCCTGGGGGTATATTACATGTAAATAAGTTCCATTCAACACATTATCTTTGTATATTTACTAAAGACGTATTCAGCCACACAGTCTCCATCCGTGTGTTAATACATTCATTCCTAATGTAAAGCAGTGGCTAAACAAGTTAATCAGGTGCCTGTAATCAAGTCATTATGCACTGGCGTTGAACGAGGCGGTTAAAAAATGAAAAGGTTAAAGTGCAGTGAAGCGTACTGTACTGGGGAGTACAGAAAGCTGTAATAAAAGATGAGTCAAGCCACCAGACGTGTGACGTGAGAGGTTATTTTGATCATAAATCAGCTGTTTTTCCTGTGTAAACATGACAGAAAAATTGCTGCAGGAACTCATTATGGAATGAGCGATTGCTGGCAATGAAAGATACACTTTTAGGTTTTTTTTTTTCCTATTTAAAAAGTCTATCCATGTTTTAGGTAAAAGCTCCAATAAGAAAAGAAGAAGAAAAGCCAACTAGCCAGTGCATTGCTTACAAAACTGGAAGCTGTCTCTTACGCAACAGTGTGATCGCTCTGTTTGAACACGGGCAGAATGAAAGCATTATTAACTTTATTTTTCTATGAGAGGAGTGCTCTGGAGAATGTTTTTAACAGAGTTCACTTGTACTTGTTCCAGTCCCATGCTGTTTTCTCCCCTGACTAAACACCATGCAGCAGGGTGGAGGTCAAGCCAGAGGCAGCAGATAAGAGGGACAGAGGAGAGGAGGGAGAATGGAGGAGGGAGAGGAGGGCGTACTCCCTGACCGCAGAGCACAATGTCTTATCTTGTCCTCTGTCCTCCCTGTCGTTATCTCCTGCACATGGACGTGGAGACTGTACACAGCTGTGTGCCGCCAGTAGAAATGGAAGTAAGCATGTAATGTTTTATTGGAATGAAAGTGTTGCCTCGGTTGTATTAAACTGCCAGAGTCTGTTAAGAAAATAACTCACATAAAGGTTAAAACCACATACGGCCGATAGACACTTGAGCCAGCAGTTGCTCTTAAGTAAAAACCAAGATGTCACAGTGGCTCCGAATATTCCCTCTCACCTCCAAAATGCTAAATGTGTGATTTGGTTTGGCCAACAGCCAAGATACAATATGTGTTATTTTAAAAGTCAGATCCCATTGTACAGAACAATCTAAGGGGAATAGCTTTCAGGCTTTTCAGCCAAAATAAATAGTTTTAGTGGTGTCAGCTATTTTATTCTGAAGCCAGAAAGTTGCACATTAAATTCACTCACACTTCCATACAACACAAGTGCTGCTGAGAGCTTGGTGACATAATGACTAGATATGCTTTGATTTGCTAACTGGACAATAATGTAACATCGTTTATTTCTAATTGCCAGTTAGGCCCTGCAGAACTCTTCAACCTACATAATAATATAGTTATATAATGATGTGCTCCTTCCTCTGTTTGGAAATAACGCAAGGTTAGTCAGTAACATACACTGTCGTAAGTAAGTAAGTCAATAAGTCGGGTTTGCTAACATTTGCAACTTATGAAGAGCAGAAAAACACAAAGTTTAATCCGTTCACCACCCAAACAAAGCTGTTATAGGTGTAACATATAGTTAATGCTAACCGATTATAGTTTGGTTTTTGTTTAAGCAACAGAACGTGCTTATGGTTAGGGAAAAAAATGCATGACTTAGTGTCGCAAGAGATAGTTAAAAAAGAAAATAAATAGATTGAACTACCAGAAATGAGGTAGTTAGGTAGTGTAGTCATGTTATAACTTCAAATCACAATATCATATTGAAACAGGGCATGAACGCTGCCGGTCTCCTGGGTCAAAGTGAGTTTGATCCATCCAGCAGCCAACCTAACAACCCTACGTGGACCTTGCAGTTCTTTATACTTCTTCTCCTAACTTCTGCCTTTGCTTTTACAATCTGTAAGATCACTTCCGACCTTAGCGTCCTCTATAATTACTACGGCCAGTAGAGGGTACCGCTAACAGCAAACGTAAATATGTGTCTTTTTAAACTACAAACATCCTCTGGAGTCATTTTGAGGGGAAGGAGTCCTCCAAATTTAATATCTTCCTCCATTCTCATCTCTGTTTTCTCAAAGGTCAGCATTGTTGAGATAGTTTCTACTAGTCAATGACGCAAAGTCCACCAAAGCTGACCTCTGGGCAAGAGCTCACTGTCAGTTTAGCTTGTCAAAATGTCTCTGTTATGTTACTCAGTCAGTGTCTGATGTATGTATAGATAATAGTTACGACACACCTGCACTATATTATACTCACTGGATACTATTAGCAAAATGCCTGATCATGCAGTTCAGCCGTTTATTAAACCAGAATGTGAAAATGTTATTTGACAGTTTCTTGCAGTGGATGGATATTGTTATGAATATATGAGTGCGGCCTTTTGGTTTTTATTCTGTATCCTCTGTTCTTGATTCATGGTTTCAAACAGCAATATCCAGGGATGAGCCTAGAGTGGATCTTGGATAAGCCTCTAGCCCTTGGCTTAGGTCCCCACCCCCATCTCTCTAGTGCTTGCTCTCCTTCTCTCTCTGTCTCTCTCTCTCTCAAACACACACACACACACACACACACACATACAAGGACTCCAAAAGCACTACAGACACTCTGCCAATTTAATAAAGAGAGACTTTGTCATGCGTATCTCTCCCACAGCTTCCTGGCCAGAGTGACAACAGTGTGGGTGAGTGGAAAAACAGGAAGAGGACAGGCAGACAGCTCTAGCGGGCAGTGGATTGGCCTGAGTGTGTGTGTTTATGTTCGCGTGTCTGCGCTAAGGCCTGTGCATGTGTATGTACAGCATATGTGTTAACCCGCTAAGACATGTGCTCACCAGGACATTGCTCAACATTTAGGAGCAATGGTGGTGTTACACAAATAGGGCTCCCCGGTCAGGAAGGAGAACTAGCTGTTTCCTGGAGGGGACGTCTGGCTGTCAGCGCCCGGGTAGGAGCGGGATATGGCTCCACCATTAACAGACCTCATGATGGGAAGACCAATGGACAAAGGCCACAGGGGGAACTTTACCGAGGCACAGAGCTTTTGGGGGAACTCAATAATGCATGATTTGTGTTTTCTTGGTAGTACAGCATGATTGCTCCCCTGAATGTGCCTCTGGAGGATGAATATCCCTGAAAATGTACAGATCGCTCAACTGAATACACTCCAAAAGATGCAACACAGTGCCTTTCAGAGCTTGGCTATACTTTTACTGCCACCCCACAGAGCAAAGGTTGCCTATTCAATCCGTTTTTTCTAGTGTAAGAGAAGTGGACCACTGTAATTCTGCAATATTTTCCTTATTCACTCACACTTTACCTCCTAATTATTTTTGCTGCTGTCAACGATGTTGTAACCAACTGCTTGAATACTAACTGTGTGTCCAAACAGATTTCTGCTGCGAGTGAGTCATTTGGTAAATATAGGGAATGACAGCACTGACTTTCAATTTGGGCTCAGCTGTTTAGCAGTCTAGTTGAAACACACAAACACATGAACATGATGACAGATGCACACACACACATACACAGCTGTCAGTGGTTTGGGTGTTCAGAGAAGACATTTGAATTCTGCAGTGCATACATGTAGCAGATGAAATTGCAGCGTGCAAACATGGCACGACATGAAACCTTGGCGTGAAAATAGGTCATATCATAGGTTGTGTACAGCATTTGAACTGCCTCAAGTGTTATTGCACCGATGTATCAGTAGATGGGACCTGCTTTAGCTTGACAGCCAGAGAGGCTCCCCAGATGGTAAACAGAAAAATGAAATTATGCCCGGACCAATCCAGATTGTTATTGTCCACAAAAGGCTGTTCGTTCCTGTTTTTTGTGTGTGTGTGTGTTTGTGTGTGTGTGTGTGTGGAGCTGCGCTACACAGAGTCCCTACCCCTTTTAGAAACTTAAATTTAAGCATTTTCAAGTTTTCCAGCACCTTGCAACTGCTGTGATGAATATATTTCTTATACAGTATAAACAGTATACACAAAATACTGATTTTCATCCAATAAAAAGGATATATTGTGCTCACGCCAACTCGAATGATAACAACAGGATTTAATCTTCCGACTCTACTCGGTTTCATATTGTTTTTAGACTAAATTGATGTAATTCTGCTGGAGAATTGAATATTTATTTCACCAGAAAATCAACTAAATTCTCAGCAGATTTACAGATGTTTCTCTCACAGTGTAAATCTAAGTGAAATGTTTCCTCTGGTCTTGTTAAACAAACTTTTTACTTCTATATAATATAGATTTTGTATCACTGCCTAACTGAAGTCCTTTCTGAATGCGGGCCGAGTGCATTTTTTTGTAGATTGAGCATTGTGATAATTTCACAGTATTTTCCTGCTTATGGTTAAAACTTTTAACAATATGGGACCTTTAAATTAAATGTTTTTGTGCTTTAAACAACCAAAATTACAGTTGTGACAGTATTCTACAGAAGGGAGGCAAATAAAAACAAGTGTCAACTGTGTCACCTTAACTTGGCATCTTATATAATCTAAATTTTAAGCCGTTTTAAGCACTTTTTCAAAGCTTGACAACACCACATTTAAATTCAAGTGTTTTCAAGAATTTTCCAGCACCCGTAGGAACCCTGGCTACAGTCAGAGCTACCTCACAGCTTACTGTCATATTTACACCTTGAGATTTATTTTGGAGAAGTGAAAAAAGCCCACCCCTAATCCCCCCTGCCCAACACAGAGACATATCTGTTTACTGAAGAGGTGTGTGTGTGTGTGTGTGTGAGGGAGAGAACAGACGGTAAGGCCACAGGTATACATGTGCATGCGTGTGTGCGGGCGTGTGCACAATCTTTTGCCTGCATGTATGAGTGTTTGTTTGTGGAGGGGAAAAGTGTCACCGGGTGCTTTAGCCCTGCCACAAACCCGACTCCTCCTGACATCTGTGAGTCAATTAGCTGACTGAAGAGAAAACATCCCTGCCCCCTCTCTCCCACACCCTCCCTTCCCTCCATGCATCCCTTCCTCCACCAAACAACTCCAGCCAGCCAGCCAGCCAGTTAGGTAGTGTTGCATAGCAGCTCCTGTCTGCCCTGCCTGGTGTGAGGCACTGGGGGAGGGGCGCTAGTCAGGGCCAGGGGTGGGAGGGTAGTGGGGGTGATGAGGTTGGATGTCAAGAATGTGGCTCATGGTCTGCTCTTTTGTGTGTTTTGTGCAAGATGAATAGGCCCATGGCGGGCTGGGGTGCTAGCCGGCCGCAGTTCCCCGTTGACTTGTGTGTTAGAAAAGCCTGAAGGCCCTGGCCTGCCCCTCTTGAAATGAGACAGACGGATAATGAAGGCTGCTGGGTGAACAACTTAAACGCCCACTACATATAGACATAACTATTTCAATGTGTTATTTCCTCCATGGCTCATTCTTCTCTCAATATTGCGTATAGCTTCATTATCTCTCTTCTCTTCTGTCTATCTCTATCTCTCTGTCCATGCCTCCCAGAGCCCCCTATCAGGATAGTTATTGTTTGCTAAGCTGGTGTGGGGGCTGTTCTTTTTTGCGCCTGGTGCATCCCATATTCCCTTCCCCACTCGTCCCCAATGCCCTCCACGTCCTCAGGCTACTGCTATGGAAATATGCTTCAGTCACATTGCTAATTATTTAAGAGTCGTCACCTCATTAACAGTGCTGGGAGATAATGAATGATTAATAGGTCATTCTTCACATCGTCACTGTGTTCTCCCACTCTCTCCCACTCCCTCCTTGCACAGAGCTACTTGTTTGACAGGTTGTGCTGGCTCTTGTTGTCCATCCAGTCTCTGTGTCCCCCGTGCTCCTGCGCTGCATGTGCACGTTCCTGGAGGTAACTAGAAGCGTCATCAGTGGCTGTAAGGCAGGAAGTGCAGTGAAGGGGATATGATTAGTGTTTGTGTCGACAATGATCCCTCAGGCTAGTAAATGCTGAAGGATGGTGTTGCTTAGAAATGCAGGCAGTGGGCTCGTGGTGCTGACTGTAAATGACTGACATTGCTTGGTAATGAGCCAAGACTGGATACATGAAACCAGGGAGTCAACTCCAGTTGTATTTGTATAGCTTGCATTAAGTCAGCGATGGGGTGTGTGAACACCTGCAGGCACTAATACTTCTTATCATGTCTCTGCTATCACGATAAGTACACTGGGAATTCTCAGCTGGAGCGGGGAAGTTGTTTCAGTGGTTATCTGGTGCCTCAGACATCCCTTCATGGTCTCAACTTTCTCAGCTAACAGGAACTTTGCATTCTTCGAGACATTATGACAACTCTTTTCCTACTTCCACTGAAGGCCCTAGTTTGCTTCAACAAAGCCATGTCCACCACATGTCTTCTCAGCATGTGTAAAGGCAAAAGTTTTAATACCTATTCAGAAAGGCCACGAAAAGCCTGCTGTCACAGGAGGGGAGGAGTTGAGCAATGTGGGTTGAATGAGACGAATGGGGATAACAGAGCATATTCAGACCGTCTCTCCTCTGAGGCAATCATGGTGTTGTGGGAGGTTGTATAGAAGTAAGCTGTTTCCTAATATGAACTGAAAAGGCAAGGAAAGGGCAACCACAAACAATGTGCAGAGCTGACTCTCTGGACATTGTCTGGACTTGCCCTTGCACACATGTAGCCCACAACAGGAGATTGTATGAGTTCAAATACTGCATTTCTTATGCAAAATCTGCACTGGGTACTATGGCTCAGCTTGACTCAACTCACTTTTGGTATCAAGTACTTGTCCGGATTTCATTTTCTACTTCAGACAGCTCTGTACTTGAAGAAATAAAACTATGCTGTAGCTATTGATTGTAGCTTGGCTATTTCAATATTTCGGGTTTGAGCTCCGACTTTTAGTATCAGCTCAGCTCACTTGGAACCTCGACTAAGGTGATACTTAAGAAGTACCAGATACCAGATACCATCCACAACTTTTGCCAATGCAAACAAATGAATAATCCCAAGCAAGTCGAGACAAGCCTGCTGTACCATGCAATGGAAATGTGACAATTGCGTGAGACACCTAGAAAATCACTGTGGAAAGTTGGCATGATTGTCACCTTATCTGTTAAAACTAGAACATTTTTCAGAGAGATCAAACTCATGTCGTCTTTAAGTGTCGAGAGCTAGTTCTTGAGATTAATGGTGTATAGTGTGTTGTGTAAATCAGATCCCTATTAACTGTTACGCAGCCTCATGGCTGGGTATAGCTTGCTCTCTGTCGCTTGCTACAGTACAGCACAAAGAAACCAGATTTTACATTTCAACCATCAGAGATGTAACTACTGGAAGGAATGCTTTTCTTCACAGAAGAAGTCACCTGAATAGCTCGATGTCTGCAAATCTTGCGTATACTCTATCATTGCTAGGTGTGTTGCTCTAGATCCAAAGAAGCTCAATGTCGAGTGTGAAGTTGTTTGGTTGAGCAGTTCTTGACTAAGCTGCAATGCTGGAGGCCAAGCAATCTATCTATAACATTGGATCACAGTCAACTGCACTGGGCATCAGTTTGATTATTTTGTAATTTTCCAACACTGGTCATGTTTTAACCTAATGTGCACAGAAAAAAATATTCCTATTAATAGTGTGATACTGATTTAAGATGTATTGCCCAACCCAAAAGGACCGGCCAAACTTTCTCCACACAGACAAACTATGAGCAACTCTATTCTGGAGTTTTCTTTATTTGTAGTTTGTTAGAAGTCATATAGGGATCCGGCCTACGAGAGCTTTTCAATTGTGTAAAAACAAGCCAATCAAGTGTTTTGCTGTCAAACGGTGACAGAAGTTTTTTAAAGGAAAAAAATGTTCATTTAACTCCAAATTGAATTAAACAAAAGTTGTTGAAAAGCTGCTTTCATGTGGTTTGTTCCCACCACCCCCTACTCATCGAATCACTACTTTCACTCAAGCCTCACCCCCACTTGCGGCCTCAGGTCTGTGAGTGGCAGTTACCAGGTTTCTCCCCCTCCCTGCTTTCCAAAGTCCCTCACCCACTTCTCCACCACAGCATGTTTGAGTCAGACCCTCCCCCGTTAGCCTTGACTCAGGCTTATTGCTCCCTCTCAGCTGCTCGGCTGAACAGTGACTGTTGATTGGTGGTTGAGGCAGAGAAGGAAGCCTTGGGAGTATTTATAGAGACTCTCTCATTTACCAGAACAATAACAACCCTCCCCCACACTGAGAAAGAGAGGCAAACTGACTTTTGGTTTCACATCTCAGGGGAAATGTGCATACTAGGACACACTTTGTCCTGTTGAATAAAGTAACTGTCCGATCATTATGACGCTGTGTAGCAATTACAACAGAGCAGAAAGTGAGTCATAGTTCATTCATGTTTTTAATTTAGAAATATAGAGAGCAAACTTCTGGGGTGTTTTGAAAAGTGTACCATTTAAATTTTATGTTTCAAGATGGTCATGTAAATTCCTGTGAGTACCAGGCTTATATTCATAGATCAGGAGAATTATGTAATTTAAAGTATTTATATGTCAATTTCCTGCTGGAGCACCATGTGTACATTTTCCTAAAACACACAGCATAGACAGTGGGTATTAGTTCTATCTGAGATGAGCCAACACATTGTGAAAAAGGGATGGTAATACCAGCAATCCACTGATGCAAGTGAAACCAATTTATTTTAAGGATGCGGCAGCACTTCCTGAGTACTCAGCCATATGGCTCCACCTCTCTAAACGCACATGTCTGCACCAGTCATAAGGCTCTATACATTACTAACATTGCCAGTAATTACTGGCAGAGACAGTGCTGGGAGGATTAGTCAGGTAGGCAGGATTGAGTCAGCTGGTCTTACTTGATGGTGACAGAGATTAAAGATGACTTGGGTGCTCGGTTCAGTGTCCACTGGCCCATGATTACTATCGCGCATAGAGCTGCACATCAGTGTGTCCATCTAATCTTCTGTACACACAGAATAAGTTGTTCATTTCAGACTGATGAACATGTGCACAGAGTCAATCTGCACAGATACAGGCCTGAGATGAAACTTACTATCATAAACATACAGGATATGGTATAAAGCATTGCAGTTCAGCAGGTGTCTCTCATTCACTGTTCTTACTTACACTGTAATCTGTAATCATGAGCTGAGAGACAGAACGGGCAACGCCGCCTCAAAGGAAGAAGTCAGGTGACGTAAAGAGCGACAAAGTCAGCAGAGGGAGGAGGTTGTGGTGGATGGAAGTATTCAAACAATTACAATTACTTTTAGATCGCAGACTGCTGCTCTAGTCCCGTTTAAGTAACTTATGTAATTAACTAACGTAAGTTACATAACAAACAGTTATTTTTACCTAAACCCTGATCTTTTTCTAAACCTTACAGGGTAGTAGTGTTGCCTTAACAGGCTTGCACAACCGCAGCAATTGCTTGTGTTGCTGGATATTTGTAGGATACCGCACAAAAAAGGTTGCATAAGTGTTAGTAAGACCTTGTGTAAATGTAGAGGTTGACTTCAGATAAGTTTTAGGTTTAAATGTCGTGCAGAAGAGTCAAACAGGGACCACCAAACAGAGTCAGTATGTAGGCTGGCTGTTAAGTTTCCACAAGCTTTTTCTCTACCAACTCGCAGAACGAAGAGATAAAGCTGGTAGTCAATGCACCATCCTGCTGGCAATTCCTCAGTGCAGAACATCGGACTCCACTCCAGTGAGTGCCTTTGCTCCAGGGGGGCTCTCCATATACTCAAAGACCCTGTTGAGGACCAATAAACATTGAACTCTAAGTCTCTACAGACCGTTGGCTCCCTTGAAGTCTGATAAATACTGCCTGAAAGCAGCAGCTAGATGTTTTGTGATCTTTACAGCCAACTTCATAACAGCCAGGAAGGTTGCTGAAGGTAGTGCAGCCACCTCAGACAGTAGGAATTACAATGTAGAAGCGGTGTAAAGCCCAGGCAGCTGATGCACCAACAGAGCAGGCTGAGCCGTGCACAGTGTTCTCACAAAGCAGTTATTAGCTGTGTTGTTGTCTGCTGTCACTAAAGAGAGGAGTCAACAAAGAATGCTGAGGTTTTTTACAGGGTAAGCTCATCAGAGGTTTGAAAAACAAATACTGATTTGCGTAGAACACGAATAACACTCCAAATTGTGCAATATGGTTAAAACACCAGTCCTCCTATTCATTTGAATGGCGGTAGTGTGTTTAGGTTGCACCAGTGGGGACCTTCAGGGATGCAGATAAACTTCAGCAGTGAAAAGTTAAAACAGAATCCACTTTTGGAGAAATACAACCTAATGCCATGATGCAGGCTTATCATACCAGCAAATCGCTGCTATGGGATGGGGGCCAAACAACTTTGGAACAAGTGTCTTCATCCTCATTTAATATGAAGAAAACAAAACGCAGCAATTGCTGCCAACTTCCCCGGAGTTAATGTAACAGCTGACTACTGAACTGACATGAATTAATCTGCCTTTATTTGCCGTTCGAAATGTTGAGATCATAAAAAAAAAAAAATGTAATTTGGGAAATATAGTCTATTTGGGCTCCATAGGGGGATTCAAGTTTGCAACATAATATCATAGAAATGGGCTGTTTAAGCAACACGTGAGACAGGATTCTTTGTTCAAGCCATCTGAAGAACTTTGCTTGTAAATGTAAACAGTGTTACACATACTCACACAATATTACTTTTCTACTCTGCTTTACTATTTCTAGCTTGTTTCCTGTAGGTGCAACAACAACTTTTGTCCACTTTGCAAATGCAACACATCCAGTAAATCCCCAGGTGAAACCTCCCCCAGGTTCCTCCTCAACCTGTGCCTCGCTCTCACCAGCTGACAAGTTCAGATACTTAGCCTGCTAGATATGTGGAATGTGTCTGCGATGCATCAGCAAGAATCTGCACTCACGTCTTTAAACAGTTCACACATAGAGCTCCAACGCCAATTTGTGAGTGCGATACCAGCATGACATGTCGGACACTTTGACATGTGGACTGAAGGGATCGAACCACTGACCTTCCAATTAGTGGACGACCACTCTACCTCCTGAGTCACAGCCGTGGAAAATGAGGGCTTAAGTCATGTAGTGTGAACAAAACATAAGCTACTAATTCGAAACAACCCTTTTTAGAGCGTGAAACCTGTGTGAAATGAATCAATCCTGCAACAGCAGCGAGTTTATTGCATGTTTTACAGTGTGGCACAGGGGTGTGTCCAAGCTGGGAATGAAAGCAACACTTCCAACCTATTGCTCCTATAAACACGGTCCCATGTCCTCTCCCTCTTGCTCTTTATCTCTGAAATAAAAACACACTTGCACACATAAGCACAGAAGTCAATAAATGGCTCAAGGCATGGTGTGTGAAGGCTCCTCTCCCAAACCATAGAGGAGATGTGAAACATACACAATGTACAGAAAGGGAGCCTTTGAGGGATAAGACTGCAGTGTATCCTCCTTCTAATTACAACAACGCAATGGATATATAATTACAAAATGCACATCTTCCACTACAATCATGGCTGATTGCGATTTCATGCAAATACCTTGGGTTTTAAGCAGACGCAGTGATGTGATTGGTGAGCTCCAGAAGGTTTGGACACATTTCCTGCACTCTCTAATGCAAATGACACCATTAGGAGCTTTTGGCCCTGGGATAAAAATAAAGACTGTTTTGATGCATTTTAAAACGCTTGTTTGTCATATTGTCACAGACTGCAGTAACCTTGCACACAGAACACTCCTACTAAAAGCTCATCACAGCTCAAGAGAAACTTATGTTGATTGCATGTTTTCTTTGGACTGACTGGCTGGGTGAGTTTTTCAGATAGTACCCACACCTGGGAGTGGCTTATTAACACTAGCTTAAAGTGGCTGGACAATGTCAAACAATGACAAATGCCTGCCAGTGGTTGCCCATTTATAGTTGAATTCCCAGGACAATAGATTGGCTCGCTCTCCCAAAGTGGTTCTATTCATTTGCAATTGCAGGCAAGAGGTCGTTGTCCTGAAGTGGGCAATCAAGAGATGTGTGCATCTGCAGAGAGGAGGCACACACACACGCACAGAAACATACACACATGCCTGCATCCACAGTCCACACACGTAAAACCAGGCGAACACACATCCGTGCACAGCAGTAGTTACTCTGCCGCTGCAGCTAGTGTGGCCTAGAATAGCACACAGGCTACATTCCTCTGCCCTCCCTCCACTGCCTCGCTGAGGCGAACACACAGCAGACTGGTGGGTCACATGGACCAACAGTGATCTTGGAGATGAAGTGTACGAGCACATAGCAGGATAACACTCCTGCTTCACATACACACAGGCCAAATAGATAAGTAGGTGCAGACAAGTTGGGAACATGAATTTCTACAGTAATGTTATGCTGTCTGGCACACACAGGCAGATATTAACTTGCTTTACTCCTACATACATGAATCAAAATGTATTACTCCTACATACATGAATAAAACAAAAGAAATGTATGAAATTCATATCTATCTATCTATCTATCTATCTATCTATCTATCCATCATTAATTAAACTAAATGAAAGCCCCAGTATTTTCAATATTAAACCAAAACAACAGTGGCAGTTACTTATAAAGACAAACAAGATGTCAAAATATTCTTTCAAAAAGAAACAGTGGGGAGGAGGGTATTTAAATTGGCTACTGTGTCACAGCTCTCCAACAGCCCCTTTTTCTCTACGCCCATGCACAATTATATTAAGTAGGGCCAATAGGAACAAAGAAGAGGCAGGACCGAGGCTCCACCTCTCCCCGACTGCCTTCCTCTGAGCTTTTTAGATGTACATAATCCCTGAGTTGACCCAGAAAATAGGCAGTCGTTTCAAGATCTGATGCGGCAGTCTTTGTGCACACCGTCCCCGCTTGAGCATGAAGCGTAACCCTGTGGAATACATACTGTAATTTCAGAGGAGCTTTGCCTTGCAGAGGAAAACTGTTTAAATAGACGGAGCCGAAGCAAAGTCGCGCAACTTTGTGAAAACGTAGCGGATACGGGTAAGTGATTTTTATCGGGTTTATTTGTTGGAGAAATTGGGGTTTTGGTCTGTGGTGGTCTACGGGGCTGCTGCTCCATTGTTTGCATTCCCTTGTTTCAAACTCGAGGTTAACAAAATGGATATTATTAGGCTACAACGTGCAACGTTATTGAATACAAACATTTTAACAGATCGGTGGAAAGTGATCGGAGAAAACCGAAGCCTTTGTTGGATTTGATGCCTTGTTAGAAATGTGGTGATTCAGCTGTTGGGGAGATGTTGCATGATGTCAGTGTTCTTTGTTGCAACCTTACGTGCGTAAAATGTAACAGATTTTTCTGCCTCAGCTGACATGCAACATAGATGGGATTTAAGGAATGCATTATGCGATGCACGCATTTTTTCTCCGTTTTTGTCGATCCAGTCGTGCATGAATTATCCGGCCGAAAAACGTACCCAAACAATGTATGTTAACCTGTATTTCCGACCTGGGCGTTCATTCCTTGGCACAAAGAGGGGAGGTTTAGACTAAACACGAGTAAGGTTTTTAGTGTTCGCCAATAGGCAAAACAACCGTGCAGATATTTTTTCTCCCGGAAGCTTGTCGGTGGTTTAACTTGAGGTGGAATTGAGACATTACAAGGGAAATCTGTATCTTTGTTTCTTCTCAATGAAGATGGATTGTGTGGTCAATGTAAGAGAAGTCAATTAGATGGGATTTAAATTGGTTCAACTACAGCAATGTAAAATTCCTTAAATTGCTTATATGACATTTTATCACAAATATTGTGCATCTTAATATGGACAGCTACATATGTCAATGCCATGTCAGGCTTGATCCAGCAGCACCTCCCCTTCAATGTTTTTACAGCTTCCAAACATCTTGTCTGCCCTTTGCGCTGTTCTAACAGTGTCTCCTCTCTGTTCATAGACAGGAGGCATGGCAGACCATCTGATGATGCCCATGAATCACAGCTCAGCAGGCGCCAGTCTCCACGGTTACAGGATGGGCATGAATGGCGGCCTGCAGGCAGGTCACCAGCAGCATCCCAACCAGCAGGGCATGCGGGCGCTGCCCAACGGCCAGATGATGCACTACGGCGGCGCCCAGGCCAACATGGAGACCGCCATGAGGCAGCGGCAGGGCATGGTGGGCGGACCCATGAATGGACAATTGAACGGAGCCCAGATGGGTCACCACCAGATGACCTCTGGTAACATGATGTATAATGGTCAGCCCCAGCAGCAACAGCATCACCCTCAGCAGC
>CAFUXE010000406.1:418395-432200 GCA_903364295.1 Serranus cabrilla
CGTCCCAGCAGCTTATGGCCAGCATGCAGCTGCAAAAACTCAACACCCAGTACCACGGACACCCACTGGGGCCGATGGGCGGGAACCACATGGGGCCCACGACCCAGTACCGCATGAACCCGGCCCAGCTGGCTAACATGCAGCACATGGCCGGACCGGCCCTGGCCCTGAACGGCATGGACGCGGATATGATTGACGAGGAGGTTCTGACCTCGCTGGTCATGGAGCTGGGCTTGGATCGGGTCCAGGAGCTGCCAGAACTCTTCCTGGGCCAGAATGAGTTTGACTTCATCTCAGACTTTGTCAGCAAACAGCAGCCCAGCACCGTTAGCTGCTGAGAGGACCTGATTTGCAATGGGGCACAAACGGAGACAGAAGAGTGAGAATTGTCCAGGGTGGATGAAGAGTGCTCATCTCTTCACTTTTTATTTAGTGAGCACCTCCCTGTACAACTCAGCCCAGTCGTGGCACAGGATGCACAGCAGAGACTCTGGATATCCACAGGGAACACAGTGCTCCGGTCTCACATGTGCTAGTGGCCAGAGGGCGGCCGAGTTCCACCTCTCCCATTTCCTGGACATGAATGTAATAAAGAAATGCTGAAATTCTTAAAAGCCACTCTGAACAATGCTATGACACTGTGTAGCCTCCAAGCCTGGACTCCATGACAGTTTACCAGTAAAAAGGTGTATTTATTTATTCCTATCTGAGAAAACTGATATAAAGAACAACCACAGTCTCCATTTCGGGAACCAAGTGGTTTTAATGATTTTTTTTTTCTGAGAGTAGGATGGGAGAGAAAATTTAAATTAAGTTCTCCGCTCATGATTTTTTCCCATTCTATTTGGCCTAGTATTTAAATAAGCTCAGATGACAAGGTCACCTGAAAGAGCCTGGATTTTCTATCAGAACACAGACACGATAGAAGTACGATGTTATCTCATTTGAATGGGAGCCTCATCCAGATTTTAAAAATGGTTCACTTTTTGCTAAAGTGCTGCCTTTTTTAGATGTGATGTTCTCAAAAAAGATCTACTGCTTTTACTGTATGAAGCTGTATAACTCCAACATGTCCACACTGTTGTGTTCTATTGGAGATGTAGAACCGCCTTAATCGCGCAGATTCTTATTTATTGGTTGTTTATATTGTCCCCTTTTTGTGGTCAAGATGGGGGGATGGTCTTTGTGAAGGGGGTTTTGAGGATCAATAAAGATGGCCTGGATAGAAATGTGGCCTGCTTTTCCATTCATTGCACAGTTCTTCCCTCGGGCAGCGGAGAGCTTGCTAAGTGCTTAAGTTAACCTGTGGGTGAAGGGAAACGTCGGTTTCTTTTCAGTGTGGGATGGAAATGTTTAAACAGATACAACATTTATGGTATTTGACAGGGATATATACTCTACCACAAGTCCCCTGGGTTTTCAGCATCCCTGGCTCTTCCTCAGTTAGCCATTTTAATTGCTAATAATGCCACTGATATCACTGACAGGAACATGATTGACGTATGCTGATAATTACATGTTTCTCTGCTGTAGAGAAGCTGCTTTACATGTCATGTGTTCCTCTGGTGACATCTCAGGTAGTGATATCCAAATGTGATTTACTATTCTAACACTTTACTTGATGGTTATCTATGCAAATCCCACACAGTGACATTATAGGTGGTACTAATGTTTATTATAATGGAAAGATATTCACTCGAAGGTTGGTGGGCTTACAAAAGCAGCATTTGAATAACAGTGGCTTCTCTACAGCACCACAAACATTTGTTTCTTTTCTGTGTGGAAAGGGTAATGTGACTGTGTGTGTGTGTGGTTGGGGGAGGTGAAATGGCCAAAGAATGCTTACCTTGATGGGGGTTTAACTGACTTAAAGCTTGTAAGCCCTGACTCAAAGACAGTGCTGCTTTTTTCCAGCTCTCCCAGCGGATGGTCCGAGAAACTCACCATTGGCTCTAAATAATAACAAAAGACTTATGCAAATTCAGAACAACCCCTCTTCAGTCCAAGCCACAGCCAGTTGGAGAAGTAAAACAATTTTCCTCATATAATTGCATTCATTATGAAATGAGGGTAAAGAGATTCTCTGCAGTGGCTGAGTTTGTTGGATTGTTTTGTGCCTGCGGGCTATGAAAATGCTTGATTGAGGTCATGTTGGGAATGTCATCACCGCGTCTAGCTTTTCACATTGTCAACAAAGGCATCTTTAGTGAGTAACAAGGGGAAAATGAGAGCACTGTTGTTGCCAACCAGGAATAGTGTTTGCTGATTGCTCAATTTTTTGAGTCAACTCTGCTCCTGAAGCAGCCTCGTCTCCTCTCATTTGTCCAATTGTGTTAAAAGGGTGCTCAATTCTAAACACGGTATCATGGATGATCCAAACTGAAATACCCTGGCCTGAATGCGGGCTTGTTTCAAGTAACAGAGACTAGCTTAAGGGTGTGTGTGTGTGTGTGTGTGGATTTTCTTGGCTTTGCACTGTCAAGAGAATGGCTCATAAGTAGGCCAACAGCCTTGGCACAGTGCTTAGTAACGGTTGCAGGTCCCTTGCCCAGTGCCAATCTGGTGAGATGGTCTTCTGGTGTGTGGCACATGGGGCATGTTGGCACACGGTCAGAACTCTGTCTCCTCATATATCTCATAATTGTATGCTGCACTGTGAGCTCCTTGTTTAGCCCCAATTAAATGCAGAGGGTTTGTTTCTTGATTGTGACTCTATAGACGAATGGTTAACTACGCTAAACAGCCCTGTTTGCTCTCCCAATCCCTTGTTATGACTGACGCCCGCCTCACAGAGGCCAGTCTAGACGCATGCTAAGCAGGGTGGGACACTCGTAGACGTTTACAGTTACTTCTGTTTTTCTTACTCTCTGTCGTTTTCAGCCCACCCACAGCAACTGCTCGATACGACGCAGCGTCTTCCTGTGGCAGCGTGCTGTTTTCTCAATTTAAGTCAGAGAGCAAAAGCCACATTCTGATAGAGAGGCAAAGTGAAACACACAAGACATAAAAAGAGGCCGAGAGAAAATGTAAGGATCTCTCTCAAGTTTACAATCAGAAGCTCGGTGGAGGGATTTTTTTTGTTCTAGTCCTCGGGGATTTCTTTGGGTTTTCCCTCAACACTTTTATGATTCCATTTAAAAGCCTCCAATAAACATGCAAGGTATGCTAAATGCAACCCAGATAGCATTCCTCTCTTCTGCCACATATCTCTATATGAACCGTATCTCGCTACACATTGAGCACTGCCTAGTTTCCCAGGCTGTGGTCCAGCTGGGGCCGAGCCTGAGCTCGTGGTAATCTCGGGCCCTGGTGCCAGTGATGGATAGGTGGTCATTTGCTGTTGTCATGCATGGCCGGGTCTACACATGCACACACACACTCACAGCATCAGCACACAACCTGATCAAACAGGCTAACGGGGATACCTCAATATCAGTGTGGAGTCAGGGGAAGATAAAGGATTTATGTCTCGTCTCCGGTCAGTGTGATCCTTATAACGACACCATGTTGGTAGATTATGGTGCATCTGGTATTGGTGGGAATGAGTGAAAGGACAGCCAGAAAACACAGGGTGCACATGAGGACTTGAAAGTTTGTAGGATGCTTAATTTTAGCTGTGATGAGTTTCAGGGTTGGGGAAATACCTGGATTTGGATATAGTAAATGTGCAGGGTTTTTTTTTTTTTTAAAACATAATCTGATGATTCATTGTCCCACTCACTCGGGTAAACCAAAAATCTTATATTAGTCTAATATTTGAAATGATGATGAGTATGATCTGGAGCTAAATTTACTGACATGGCTGCTGAAATGAAAAGGGGGTGTGTTTCGCTTTCCAGAGTTTCTCACAATTGCATTCAGAGTAAAAAAAAAAAGTGATGTTATGATAAAAGAGTCAGGGCTACTTTGGTTAAACTGGCTTGAAAAGTGTTTAATTTTTAACCTTAACAAGATGTACATAAGGAATCTGTCCTTGAAAAATACTTGATTTTACACAATAACTCACGTAAACCGATTTTTTTGGTATCTGACAAAATGAAAGAATCATTTCCTTTAACCTGTCATTTATAGCTAAATAGGTCCTCTGTCTATCCTGTACTCTGAGAATAGTCAAGCATTAAATAATCAGGATTTAAACCTCCAATCAGACTTAGTATACAGCTGGTTCAATAAACTGTCAGTATACAGTGTTTGCTGTGGAATTGAAAGGATTTTTATTTTTCGGCTTAAAGGTCTGCAAATTTTGGTCACTATGAAAGAGCCTCAATTTTACCCTCAAAAAGCTGCAAAAACCCCTAAAATATGACCCAATGTAGTGCAGTAGATGTGGAAGAAAGTTCTAATTTTGAAACAGTGACTAATCTGAGCATTACCTTTTATTGGAGTGCCAATTCTGAGATTAATAAAAAAGGAGTCATGTCAAGAATCCCCCAGTGAGAATAACTGTAAAGCAAAAGCTGAGAGCTGGAAACAAAGTGAGAAGAAAGTTGAGATTCCCAGATGAGTTATTTATTGACAACAAGGGGCATGTTTCTATCTCTGTGTGTGAATATTGTGTGAAGAGGGCACATGTTTGAACTTGCCTGCTTTTACAAGAGAGGATGGAGGTTTTTTGGCACGTTTTATGTTAACCTTGTGTGTGTGTGTCTGTGTGTAGTGCTTGAAGAGTGTGTGTGTGCTGGCAGGGGGTAAATAAACAGCAGATCCCTCAGGGCAGGGTTCATTCAGTGGACATGTTGCACAAGCCGAACTTCCTGATTTTCTAGCTGAACAGTCACCTCGTATCACCACCTGACATGCAGTCTTATTGGCCGCTGCTCTTCCCTCCCCGTGCTCCGAGTTCCCATCATAAAAACACTAACATATCACACATATTTCAATGCAACAGGCTTTCTCTGCAAAACATCAGTTGTTGCACTGTTGGATTCTGCTCCCGGGCTTCTCTAGTAAAGCTCAGCATCTTCTAAGCAACAAAACCTTTCCTTTTTTCTCACACCAGGGAGAAAGCAATATAATCACATCACAATTTTCTTTCCCTGAGCCACATAGTTTAGCTGTGTCTCAGTAATTGTTTTGTTTTCCATATGTATCCTGCTGAGGAGGCTTTTAAATGCAGCCGTGTACCTCGTGAATGCAGCCTCCAGAGGTAAGTTGCTGATTTTGGCATGTCGGGGCAGGTGACATAGAGGTTGCCTAGTGACTAGCAACTCCTCCTCCGACCCCCCTCCCCAAATCTGAGGCTGAATGGTTTGCCAGCTCTTTGAAGTAGAAGGAGGGGGTGTAAATAATTTATTTTCCTGCACACAGCTGACAGTTCTCCATCGAGCCGGCTCAAACACACCGAGGTGTCCCAACAATGTCTAACGGTGGTAAATATTTAAGGGTTGTGTGATTTACACAGTTGAGCCAAACGGAGCAGCGCTGCGGTTTCCCAACAGTGGCAGAAAGTCAACCTCGGTGTCAGCGCTACCCAGTAGAGCTGTAATATCCCTTGTTAAAATCTTGTTTTATTTGTTCGTCTTTTAACTACGTGGATTGCCAGATGGAAAGGCTTTTATCATGTAATTCAAACTGATGCAGCCATAGAACTAAACTGAAATTACCCCTCAAACTCCTTTATTGTTTTGCAGTTTGATGTCTCAAAACCTGCCAAGCAGATTACAAGGGAGATGCTAACATTTAACAGCAACATGTGTGCAATGTGATGCTTTGTCTAAAAAACAAAACAGAAGTAACCGTCATTTAACCAGATAAACTCACTGAGATACAATCTACTTTAAAAAGTCACAAGTCAAGTGCATGTCGATTACAGAACATAAACTAATGTCCACAGATAGTGTAAAACTTAATGACAAAATCACAAAAAGCCATCAAGGAATGACAAAATTGTCAATGCACCATAACAAGAACAGCTTGTGGTGCAAATTCCTCTGATAGCTCTAGTTTGAAACTATTCAGAGAGATGGAGTCTAGTTTGTATTTGGCCTGCAGGTCATTCCAAGACCAAGAACCGTAATAAAACAGGCTCCTTTTTTTCCAGTCTCAGTCTGCACAGGCGGCACATTTAAGCATAGGCCAATATTGCATGTAAGACTGCAGGCATTTGGACACGTAGAAACATATGTGCATGGGTAATCTGTCTAGAGTAGCCTTGTACATTCATTCATATCAGCGCTGCAATCTGCACAAAGCGAGTTGAAATATATCTCAAAGCCGTATGATAAAGGAGGTCAAGCTAAGCCAAAGTAATAGCACAAGAAAATCAGTAACTGTAATAGTGTAGCTGAGACAGATAAATACCTAGATATTTACATACATTTGGAGAAAAATGTCACTTTTATCTGCAAGAAACCAAGTGTAAACTTGAGTTTATTACTATGATCTAATATGCAAAACAAATACAACTATCAAAGCTTAAAGGGACAGTTTTCCTGAGTCAGTGTTTGAGATACTGCTCATAGATATCTCTGCCTTCTCTCAAATATAATTGAACTATAAGGCACCTTGTCTGTGGTGCTCAAAGGTACAACATACATCTCTTTCCTGGAATCATGACCCCACGGTTACATAAGATAATCCACATACTTTGTTATGAGCCGTTTCATGTAGGAACCAGGCCATGATTTCTGGAAAAAGACACTTGTGTTGAGCTTTAACTGCACAGTCCAACATAGATGAACATTATCAACAAAAATAGAACATTATCAGCTTCACAAAGGTATTATTTTGTTGCAAGGCTTTTCCAGAAGTTCATATTATTGTGTTCACATCCTGTACCGGCTATTTTATTTGACTCCGGCTCGCTGAGTGTGAGCAGGGAAATGATGTGGGCTCGCCCGGGAGACTTACAGGTTGGTAGGTTAGAATAGAGGGAAACATTATTAGCACAGGCTATGTTCTGTACACAGTGTCTTTGTGAGCAGGGCTTTAAGCCTGCGTGCTAATCTGGTGACAGTGGCAAGCACATGCTACCAAAGGCAGAGTAACAAGCTATAGGCTGGGGGTGGAATTAATACAAGAGAGCAGTTCTTGTGAGGCTTTACAAGTGTGTCAGTGCCAGTGAAATCTCTACTGTAATACCAATGTGTCAGTGCCAAGGAAAACCATGTGCACGTCACATTCACACCTGTGTATTTGTTATTTTGTGTGATCCATGTTTTTTGATTTTGTTGCACAAGAGAATTGATAATACCCACGGTGCCGTGTGACCAACATTTTCCTCGTAGGAAAATCCTGACATTAGCCGGCCCACACCATCTGTAGGCACGAGGCTGACAGGGTGAGCGTGGTGGGGTGAGGGCTGTCAAGACAGCGTTCTTAGCAGATATTATCTCCCAATCAAAAGTCACTGGAGACAAGCAAAGCGAAGCAGGGCAGCAGCCTCATTTATAAAAGGTAATGAAATCAGATTTTAGAAACAAACATGGCTGTCAATGTCTCATAAAACAAACACAAAAGCTTCCGGTGTACTTCTCTGAGCTGTGATCACATTTTCCTTTTCCATCCCTCATTATTTGGTTATGTAAACCCTCCTAAGGTTTTGTTACAGGACTGACAAACAGACAAAGGTGTCCTATACTGCAGATGGTCGTGTTGTTGGAACAACTGCATTGTAAAGTAATAAAATACATATAAACTAGAAAAGCACTCGGAGAGCGCAGACTTCCGCCGAGGCAATAGGGTCAGTTATGCAATACCAAACTGCACACTTGAAGGATTATATTGAAAACGTGTATTTTGGGAACACACTGGCATTAAAATATTTCATCCACTAGATGGCAGTTAGTGAAGGCAGTATGGTCACTGACGCAATAATATAAATTTGCAATATAAATTCCAGATGGTGTTCTAGATCACCACCAAAATCGAATCACATGTTCCTCGTCCCAATACACACGTTGTCCGAAAATTTCATCAAAATCTGTGCAGGACTTTTTGAGTTATTTTGTACACAAACAGACAAATGCCAGCAAAAACATGACCGCCTTGGCAGAGGTAAAACTGTATAGAATATAGGCTTCAGCCATTTAGCCCACGTCTTGACAAGATATCAGGACATAGTCGGTACCAATGGATTCTTTAGGTCTTCTGTTATCATATGATATCAGTATCTTCATTGATCCCAACACAGCCTCTGATAGAGAGGCCCTGGAAACCGGCATCCAGTCTTGCTTTCTAATATATAAAAATGTATAACTAAAGTAATAAGTTAAACAATTATATCTGGAAAGTATTCCTGTGGACTCAACGTTTTTGAAGCATTAAAATAATGCACTTTAAGCAAAATCTGGAAACCTGACAAAAAAACTAAAGTGCCTTCTTTTGGGCTCTGCAGGCACACCAGGACCTGGCACCAGCAGGACCCTCACCTCAATGCACCCCAACTGTCAGCCCAACGGCATGCTGGGAATTCTGGTATCAGCTGGAGAGGAAGTGGTGGACTGAGCACCCTATTTTTTCTGTAACTGTGCCCTCAATATGGTATTTCTGTGTCATAATAACATGACTGCTGAAGCAAAGAGCCTCGAGAAAGTCTTTTTTTTTCTCTTAGAGCTATGACTGATCTGCAAGCCCGCAAAACTTCCTTTCATACATACTGAAACTGTCTCGTTGCTCTCTATAGTTTGCCTACAACTGTTGGGACAAAGACAGTAGATGACTCAGGAGTGCTGTGCAGAATTGTTGGTAAATATCAGGTGCAAAATTCCCCCACAGCACCTAATACCACTGCATGTGATTACAATAAAGAGGATTTTTCAGAGAAGCCAGACAGTCATGTTGAACATTCACCTCAATACTAACAGCACCCTGCTGCCCTATAAGCAACACAAGAATGGCGCCTGATAAAAATCACACCGTAGCGTTAAAGTAAAAACTCTCTTCACAACCTTCACAAACACAATATGCAGCACAAGGAGCTGTTATTTCTATAAATAGCACTGGCTTCACGCACAACACTTTGGCTACTATTACACATCAACAAGCACAGGCATCAGCCACGAGCTCTGAGCCTGTCACATGTGCCTGAGCACAGCACACAAACACAGCACAGATTGTGAGTGTGTGTCATATGCTCACACACAGAGAAATGCTTTCATACCCATCCATGTCAGTTAGAATCAGTGGGTTCGGTCACTGTTTTCAACCTTAGTTGATATGTTTTCCTGTTTTCACAACGAGGATGTGGTTAGATTTTCTGTCTTGTCTCTGAGTTGCTTCAGTAGACACAAGTAATTTTTTTCGCCCACAGGCCTAATAGCCCACTCATGTACTGACAGAAACAATGACAGCAATATTTACCAGAAACAGCATGAACAATAGGCTGACATAATCATAAAAGTGAGGGGTTTTAAATTATGGAGAATACATTAAAATCACCACACAGCAACACAGGAGGAATATAGAGCGATAAAATAATGATAGAAAATCTTTACATGATGTAAAAATACCACTGACATCATCATGCTGAGTCTACCAGATGGAGATATGGCCACCCATGGCAGAGCATGTCAGTGAGTCCCAAGGAGAAACAGCAAGGAGACATGACTGCAAGCAGGTAGACAAGGCTCTGCTGCCCCCTGCTGGTCAACTATTGTAACTACAATAAAGGAAACAACAGGAAACAGCACTTCGTGGATTCTTATACTGCAGATAACTTTGTATGTTTTGATCTTGATTATTTAATGCTCGCTAAGTTCCTGTGCAAAGATCAACAGAACTTATCCAGCTTTGAATGACAAGTAAACACAACAAAATAACTTCCCTCCTGAATCTATAAAGGTATCAAAGAACAAACATCCTTTAAATAGAAACGATCAAAAAACAAACATATTGCAAATTTGCATGGAACGGCAAGTTCAGCAAGATTTGTACTTAAATTAACAAAATCATCAGATTATCTTTGAAGAATATTTACATTAAGAGTTTGGTGCTCATTTAGTTATTTTAATGTCTCATTCAGGATTAGTTTCCCACCAGATATAAAGATGAGATTATTTAATTTGAAATATTAAAAGATCTTTTCATTTACACGGACGATTTTGTAGAAAAAGTGAAATGAAAACCAAACATTCCTAACCTTGAAAATTAAGCATTTTCCCAACTTTACTCTGTTGAAACCATATGAGACATATAATAAATCAATATATCAATATAAAAAGATTAGGCAATTATAGGGAATATATAATATATTGTAATCATTTAAATAAAAAGTGAACAAAACAATTTATGTGGAGTAAAAACAGTGTGAACAAGATATTATTCCATAATTCTGTTATCATGGCTGGTTGATATTGCAAATCAAAAAGCACAGAAAAAATAAACCAACAGTTGAATTATTATATATTTATTGAACAATGTTAAGTATGATAGGGCTCTCCATGTAGGAACTCTAATAATATAGTATAAAAATTAAAAAAGTACAAATAACAAAGACAAGACAAGGCATTGTAAACAACATCCAGAATAAGAATAAAGAAACAGATTTCCTCATGGCAGTATTTTCAGAATAAAGTGTTTTTCCTTTCATAAAACATTGTTTTTCCTCCTTCTTCTGTTGAAGTTGGAAAAATCGTGCCTCAAACTGAGACGGTAACCAGAAGCGATCCCAAGTATTGGGATGACCGTAGCGTTTTCTTTTCCTCCGTTAGGGTTCTTTTAGCATATCCCACACAAACCGTTGAAAAAGGCAAAAATACAATTCCATATATCCATGAAGTACAAAATATGAAATGTACAGAATAAATGTAACATATTAAAAGCAGGCCAAAAAGCCTTTTACAGTTAAAATGGCCACATATGACTCTTCAAGTTATACTGAAATGCAAAACAGATGACGGACAAGTGGGTGATCCTACGTATCCCATGCTGCCTTCGGGCTGGATTGTGCTACACAAAATAAACATTCCTCATTGGATGAGGTCAGGACAGGAGTATGTGATACCAGATATGGAGGTCCGATGGAAGCTGCTACATGTACGTGGTCAGTATACTGTGTGTCCAATATGATATACTGATCCTAGAATGGGGAGATGGGGTTCGAGTTTAGTCCTTTGGAAGGTTGCGGATGGTCGGCTGAAATCCTCAAACCCGTTTGAGCTTATCGATGTGGAACGTCAGTTTGAGGGCGGGACCGAGCTTCAAGCCCATGTATTTCATCATCATGTCGCTACGAAGCAACAGGAGCGCTTTGCCGTCGATCTCCTGTAGCAGAGGGAGGGTCGAGCATTAAGCTAATGTACCAAACAAAAGGTGTTAACTAGTGCAATCTGAAAAGCATATTCATATCAGTTTTATCACAGAGAAAAAAAACACATAAGTTGCAGAATACAGTTATTTTAAAGAAACAGTATTTTTAAGTGGGGTTGTAAGCTGTACTTCAATGGTCAGTTTTTCTGCACCATTTTCAGCTTTATTGATATTGGAGAGATACAGCATGAAAGCAGGAAGACATGCAGGAAATGGTGGTGAGGAACACGCCTCAGGGTTTGTGTTTTACCAGGTGTGCCACCGGTATGCTCCATCAATGATTAACTTTTCTAAAGTAGATGATGGTTGGCTAAACATTATTTAGCCGCCTAAAAAGATCAATATCAACTGAAATGTATGTTATATTTAGAATATTTTCCCTTTTCAAAGGAGAACTGCACCATTATATCCATCAATGCTCTCACCAGACTTATTTAGCAAAAACGGTTATTTTCCCTCACAGCACACTGGAGATTTTGGTTACCGCTGCCTCAATCATTTAGTTTGTTGGTGTTATTGTGTGACTTTGGTTAATCTGAATTGACCTTAAAAACACCAAAGGCACACAATAACACAAACTAACTTACGGTTCCTGGTGGCTTTGAAGAGAGCATAGATTAGAGCTGTCTGACAGCAAGTGAAAATATTCTAATTTTAGTGTAAACTGACTTTAGGGGGCTGAAATATGTTTTGCTACTGAGCCTGTCAACAGCATCACATTACCTGATAAATACCTCATACAACCCCACTCCAATAAATACAAACCATCGCTCTAAGGATCTTGGCCGTTATGGAAGAATACATACATGTTTTCTGAAAAGGTCAGCATGTGGTGCGAGCACTGGATCGATATCTCTGATATACTGCATGACATCCTCCACTGTCCACACGTTGGGGTCCTGACCACTCGGCCGCGGGCTTTCCCGGAAACTGCCTGAACCTGAGAGAGAAAAGCACAAACTCAACCCATGAAGACTGTCATTCACTGGATATTCAATCAGCTGTTTGTGTGCTGTTCTATCATGTTAACTGTGTATGGCAGGAAACACTTTTTACCACATCTGTACACAGCACGTTGTATGAACAGAACTATTTATAGAACACATCCAGCCCTTTACACACCAAGTGATTTTAATAGTTTGAGAGGTTTGAAAGTAAATCTTTGTTATTCATTTTGTGAAGATACAACATACATAGTGTTATGTCTATTCACCGACTATAATGTGTGATACAGATTATTAAATGTATCATTATCAGCCTTAAAACCTGTGTTGGTTAAAGCCTCTACTTACAGATGAGTCACTGTGATTCTTCTGATTTGTGAGCGTTCAGCCCGGCTGTGTTGAAAAACCCCGCTGTTCATTTAAACGGGGGATTTCCAGCGACGCAGCAGAAGTGTAAATGCAGAGGGCTCCAGCAAAAAGAAACGCAGGGTCCTCATCTGGCAGAGGGCCTCGTTGGCCAATTAAATAACAGCAAGTGCACTGGAAACATGCTTGCGAACCCAGCTAGCTAGCTAGCCAAGGCTAACAAGGGGCAATCGTTATTCAAAATGAACAGCCGACTCCTTAGAGTCTCTTTTAGTCCAGCCAAACACTGAACATGGCGTTTATAAGAGACAAAAATGTCGCAATGAGGTTTGATACCTTATGTTCAAACAAAAACACACTGTGGTAGGGACCTGTCAATCATATGGTAGACCCGCCCCCAAACCATACCCTGCTTTATTGTTTATTTTTCTCTAATGGAACCATGTTTTGCTAAATGAACACCGTGCTGTATTGAAGATTGACTTGAAACTAGCCATTGAGACCATAAAAAACTATGAATGTTTACTGAGAATAAATAATAAATAAAGTGAGAAGTAAGGTCATTTTCTGATGACACAAGTGGACTTCTTTTTGCAACCAGTGGCATCAGGTCGTAAGGTTGCTGCTTGTTGTTGACATGATGGTTTTTTTATTGATTTATTTGGAGCCCGTCAAGCCTGCAAACTTCCCAGTCCCTTGCATATTTTTTGATATACAGCTACGGCAAATGTAGAGCACACAATGGTTAAAGTGTCTCCTCCTACCTGTGGAGTTGTTATGATGCAGCAGCTTGGAGGGAGACCTCAGGCCGGGGCTTTGTACCGTAGAGTTTGGAGAGAGAGGGCTTTTCTTTAAGTGCTCTGACGTGACGACACTGTTCTCTGTGAAGGACTCGCCTGGGGACAAAATAAAGCACAATCTAAAATAAATATAGACAGATATACAGTGATTAAAATGCTGCAGCCACAATGTGGCTTATTGTTATGAAATATTTCACTTTGACACACCTGTAATCTCCAGGAAGTTCTACCCTGTTCTGACTGTGTTCTAGCTGTCTGGAGTGGAGGGCACTTTTAAGGGGGACATTACCCTTTTATATAAATCTCTTCAAATATTCCATTAACTTAATTAAAATCTAAGGAAATTGAAAGATGATTAAATGATTAACCTCCTGCCCCAGAACTTAATACGCCTCACTCCTGAGCCAAGAGCTTCTTCTGTTTAACTACCTCCTTTTATATGATTATA
>CAFUXE010000406.1:435337-470775 GCA_903364295.1 Serranus cabrilla
AGAGGTACTGTGCTGGTGTCGGGCTCTGGGGTGCTGCTGGTGGGAGACGTGGGGACTGGATTAGGTACCACGCGTGGTTTTCTCTGGATACAAACACACACATTCAGTCATTGGTTCGTAGCCATCAGTACAGTTGATGCACTGATTTGAACAGTTCATATTATCGGATTGAATGCGATTATTTTTGTTGCTCTATTTGAACTTTTAAAGGAAAAATGTAACCTTAAAATAATTGTATATCAGGTCAGTGATACATTGAATTTTGAAAGGAAGTTGATATATGGCATGCTCACATCTAAATAAACACGTTCAGCTTCGTTAAATTCCAGGTAACGCAGGGTTTATAACTGATATACAAATGGTAAATTTAAGGCGGAAATATTCCTTTCACACAAAGTACCTTCCAGTAAATGTAACATGGTGTCATATTAGAAAGAAAAACTAAAATCAAAAGGAAACCACTGTGTTTTTGTTACGGTTGTTGCCTTTGAAATGGAAACCAGCTCAATCTGCCTGACTGGAAAAACATCAACCAACAGGATGGCATTCATGTGGAAATTTTAACTCAAGATAAAAGCAACATGTGGAAAGATTTTTCATTTCGCTCAGAATGTGAAATATTCTCTAGAGGTGTCGTCTAGTCAGAAATTTATGAAGTAGGTTGCAACTAGCAACTACTTTCAATAATAATAAATCTGCTGATTATTTTCTCCATTAATTGTTAAGTCTATAAAATGTCTGAGAAATGATGTTCAGTTTAATCTGGTGTAAAACAGAGGAAGGAAAGTGAAACTGCATTATCTACAATTTTCAAAAAAGACCTTAGTGATTAATCAAAAATAGTTGGCAATTATTTTTCAACCAGTCAATAAGCTGACTTATCATTTCAGCTCTAGTATTAACTAACAAAAGAAAAAAGCAGGAATAAAAAGAACAAGCAGCAGGTGTAATGTCAAAAACATTAATTATTTGTTTTTCCATTTTTTTCACTGGGTCAGTTTCTGACTAAACATCTTGTCTTTCTAGGTAAAGAATGTGACCCTAAAAATACACCCAAAAAGTTTCCTCCTCACGCAGCCAGCTGCTATAATGTTATATTCTGTGGTTCAGTGTTAATGTGTTTGTACTGGACGGCTACCTTGCTGCCGGGCTTGGGCCCTCTTTTCTTTGGGATCTTGATTGGTTCTGCCTGAGTCTGGGCCTGCTGCAGAGCTATCCTCTGTGCCCAGTTGGCAGGGAGTCTGCCCCTGGTTCGTCCTGGGCCCGTCACTGGTGGCCGTCCTGGGCCAGCCATGACATCTTCCAGCCAGCCAGCTCGCTTCGCCCAGCCCAACTGCAAAACCAAGAGCAAAGGAGACAAAAAGTCAAGTGGGGTGTAACCTCCTCATGATGCGATCGTTCATGATGATAATGTGAGCTCAGACAAGAATATCCCAAAAGCTGGGAAAATAAAACCAAAACTGTGCATGGCTGGGCACCATTAGATGTAAATGAAAAAAAAGAAAAATGACTTGGGTGAACTGACCCAGTAATTACAGACAATTTTCTGCCCCTGATGATATCTCTAAACCACTTCATGCCTACCTTGCTGCCAGGCTTGGGCCCTCGTTTCTTGGGGATCTTGATGGGCTCCAGGCCTTTGCCCGGCTGGATGCTCTGTGGTCCCAACACGGAGCCCTTTGGATTCCAAGGCGCTGTCACCTTGGTTTTCCTCCGGCCTGGCTTGCGTCCTCTCTGACCTGGAGGTCTGCCCACCGTGGGCGCGGGGTGCATGGCTGGGCTCTCCACACTCCCGTCTGTCAGTGCCCCGAGGCTCTTGGGCAACACTACTGCATGGGGAAAGATAGGCCGACACACAGAAAAATTGTTGATTAAAAAGCTGTGGCTTAACAGTAAAAAAAATAACTAATTAAGGATTATAGCTCCGGGCTCCACATTTAATCACAGGGGGTGCATCGAAATGTAATATTTGAACAGTCAGGGTACTTATTTTCTCATCAATTGCAATTTTGAGTTTATACAAGCATTTTTTCACCAATGAGAGCTTTCAATCTGAAATCTAGACTGCATTATTGATGTGAATGACAGGAGGAACAGATATTTGTTCATTCAGAGTCAACCACACCACACACTTGTGTAACATGTTCAGAACATCAACACACAGCAGAATGAGTCATGTACCCATCACGCTGCGGGCAACAATGTCCCTGTTTGACTCGAGCAGCAGCCAACCAAGAAGCAAGTTGTGTCATACACAGACATTACACGCTCTCATTGGACGCGGCTCATCAGGTATTACTCACATATGCTTTAAATACCTTTCTGAAATTCCCAACATGTAATTTACCACTTCATTTTCACAATCTGGAGCATCAAGCCTTTGAGAATCCTTCAGTTATTTTCGACGCAGAACTAAATCCAGAGTGTTCGTGACACCTGAGTTTGAGTTTCTCAGAGCCGCGCAGCAGCCGAGAAGGTCAAACATTCTCAGCGGTGAAACATTTTTCCTCACTTGAACTTCCTTCCTCAGTTATAAGCCTGAGGACACACCACACTGCACCTCTCAGACTGGAGAGTGCTTCACAGTGAGCGAGTGAACAGTTAAGAGAGAAGGAAAGAGGGTGAGAGGTTACATCAAGAAGTGCATGCTTCAGTTCGCTTCAGAAGACTGCTCATTCGGTGAATTTTCACCTTCCTGTGAACTTAAAGGGTTTAGTCGGCTTATATCCTGCATATAAATAAGGACACAGAAGTGAAACTCTTGAGGAATTCACTGCAGTGTGATTTCTCTTCATGGTAGTCCGATTACAGAAGGGAAAAATAATACATGCAGCAATTAATCATGATACGCTGGTTTGGAGGAAGACATCAATACACCGTTAACGGAAATGATGGTATTTTCTCCTGCAATATTAAAGGATGTTTCATTCACATTACAATAAAGCATTTATTTCCAGTAAATTATAACGATATCTACTCATGCATTGAGTGAAATGTTTTATTGCTCAGGTTTAGAGAAATTTGTCAATGCAAATGAGGATAATGGAATTTTGTTTGGTTATTAAAAGCACAGGGTGACAGGGTTAATCCCAGGAGTGCCTTAAGCCTGCATCCCATCAAACAATCTAACAGGGGTCGCTCATGGCGGTTGCAGAAGCACTCCTGTCCCATCTATCTCAATACAAAATTAGACTACTTCTCACTTTATTACCTCAGAAAAAAATCTTGTGGCAAGATTATGTTCTCAATCGCTGGTTTAAAATCTTCCACGATAGTTAGTTTTCTTCTGAGGACTCTTTCACGGTTTGTTTTCATTTCATGGAAGTTGATTTGAACAATTTTGTCATTTAAAAATGTCTTGCTCAGCTTTGAACTAAGCCAGTTTTTACGGTAAGTAACGTACATTTTGTTTAAGCGCTAATTTGTTTGTTTTTTCTTGTAGATACACACGTCCTCCCGCCTCCCCGGTCCAAATACGGTCTCCCGGTTTCAAAAACAAAGTGGTCAACAGACGTAAAGCAAGATGGCGACAGACCTAACACTGAACTTGATGCTTCAAACTTGCAGTCCACAAACCAGTGGGTGACGTCACCGTGGCTACGTCCATTATTTATATACAGCCTATGGATTCAGATCTGCTCCAAAACTTAATGTGTTCTTTCTTTGCCCTAAAAACTGAGCTGTTTTTATTGTTCACAACTTCCTTGGAGGTAATAAAGTAATCTATTTTTAAAGATAGTAACTGTATTCAGGGTGCTATCCATTTAAAATGTAACCGTAATGTAATGTAAACAGGAATACACGTACTCATAATTTGTTACGTTATATTTCAAATGCATGATCCCAGTATTGCATTACTCCCCAACAATGCTTATACAGTGACTTAGACGAGATGGAAATGTTTTATATATATATATATACTGTCAGTAAGCTACATGTATTTATTATTTATTGATATCCGCTAAGAAACAATATGCTGCACATTGATTTTCCACCTTAACACGCCTTAATTTTCCAACATTGGTCCCAGCTCCAGAGATGGAGCCGAGTCTGGAGCTCTGCAGCCGAATACTATTGAACAACCTGAGTTAATAAAAGTTTTACCATCTGCAAGGCCAGACAAAACTAAGCAAGAAATGGTGAGCAGCATTATATCAGTTCAGTATTGTATTGTGGAATCAGACAAACAGGCATTACTGGCATAAAGTGTGATCCATCACAACCAACAACAGATGAAGATAAAACAGGCGAAAAACAAGAACTGAAAGATATCCGGCAAGAGGTGAAGAGAAAGAAAAATGAACCAATTTGAAAGAAAGAACAAAAAGTAATCAAAGATGATTTTCTTTTGGTCTAACTTCAACTCCCTGCTGGCGAGAATAAAAAGAAGAAATGTGTGAACACCTTAAAAGCCTGAGGAATAAACCCTAATAAAGAAATAAGCTGCTGACAGCTGTGAGACGGTCTTAAAATTTATCTCCAACACTCCCACCCGTGAATGCAAACCCTTCCCTTCTTGACGGGAAGCATTTGAAAAATCACACGAACCACTGAGGGAACACGCACATGGTTAAATCATTTAGAGCTGGGCCTATATTGAATTCATAAAAATAACCAAATAAGCCATGTACTTTATATAAGCCAACACAGCTGGCAGAACCTCAAGAATGTGTGCATGAGAAAACACAAACACACTGACAGAAGAAAGAACCACAGTATGGCCTGGATAGCTGGTTTCACATGCACCTGCAAGCCTGCACACACGCGCACACACACACACAGCACAAACTAAAATGCACTGTATTCATCCCAGATCAACCAGAGACAGATTTACGAGAGTAGCAGCCACATTCATTAACACAGGTCTTGGCCCGTGGGGCTGTATTTATTAAACACACGTTCACACGGGAACACCAATCAATGCAAAGCTCAGTCTGCAGGCTACTGCAACTTTTCATAGGGGAACCACTGTGAAGCTCAGCGAAAACAAGACACCTGATTGATCCTAAACAGATTGGACGAATCCTAGATAATATGTTTAAAAGGTTTAAAGAGCTCGAGGTTACATGTTCATTGATCAATGGCAGGGCTTGTAAATACAGCCAAACAAACGCGCTGCGAGCAGATCTTTTTTTTCTCTCCCTCTCCCACGAGTGCACTCAGTTCATTGAGTTCACAGAGCCACCACTGCCAGCTTCACAGTACAGGAAGATAACTTCTCAAGAGTTTTTAATCTATCACTCCGACTGCATTTCTGTGATTTCATTCATCTTTACTCACCTCTCGAGCTGAAACAAAAGTCAGAAGTGTGTGGTTGTCTGCACAGCTGTCCTCAGATTCACCCTCTCCTCCAGCCCTGTCCTCCTCTCCCACTCTTCATCTGCGTTGCTCCTCCTTTCTTTCTTTTTCCTCCCTTCTCTTCTTCTCTCCTCCCACCATCTGCTGACAATGTAAACAATCCACCTCTAACAGCGTCCGTCTGTCTTTTCTCTTCGTCTCTGTCTCCACTTTTAACTCAATTCTCTCCGAGGTGTCTAATCAGACCCCGTTAGCCAGGGTGCCAATGAGAGGCCCGTGGAGGGGCACCCGGGCTCGTTTCAACCACGTCATGGCCTGAGTCTGCCAACTGGGGGAGTGCCAGGCCTTCATAAAACACTAGCAGGCTACAAAGGCATGTCCTGCCTTCCCATATCCCTCTTTCCTCTCCCACTTTTTTGGTTACTGTGGATTCTAACAGATGAGTACAGCTGACCTTGTGGCTGATAACCTCTGTATCCGCCTCTTCCTTTTATGTTTCTTCTATAACAAATGGCTTCCTGTGGTTCATGCTGTAAACATAGCTACAACCTCTGAAATGTTCCAGCTTTAAGGGAAACCAGAAACATCCTTTTTTGGTAAACGGAAAAACAAAAAGAAACTGTACTGTGCAGTTGTGTTCAACGTCATGTTGTGCTGCAAATGGAGGCAAAACCATAAGCATGCAATTATATGCTTTAACGTCTTAAAGCATTTTTTGCAAGCACAGTCCCGTTATCTGGAGATTCAACACCATCAGGAGTTAAAAATAGCAAACTCATGTTGATGACTTGATCAACTGCTGCTAATGAAGCCTTCAGGCAGATGATGTTCTTACATCACACTGCAAACCGTGTTGCACCAACCAAACACACACACACAAAAATACCATGAAAAGTAAAACTAAGTGCTCCAGAAGAGAGCTGTGGATTTGTGTGGCAAGTAAACTGCTAATCTGCAACAGTTCTGCAACAGAATTAAAATGGAATAAAGTGGAATTACCACGTCACGGTTGCATGCCTCTGAAAATCAAATCAAGTTGCTGTTTACATCCATGTCTGTCTTGACTCATATGTATCCAAGACAGTAAACAATGATTCAGATATGCAGCAAAGAAGCTACAAATTCTAAAAACTTGAGGCATCACACACATTTCCCATCTGGCAGCACAGAAGATCTATACAATCACAAATCACAGAACACAGTTTTTCAGGAGCATGCCCAAGATGAGTGTCACCAATTCAATATCCAACCGAATGTGAAATATGGTCAAAATCTCCCCTTCTGTTCCTGAGTTATTGCGTCAAATAATGTCCAGAAAGTGTTTTTGCAGAACATTATGATGTCAAAGTAAAGTTGATGCTTGACCTTTTGGACAGAAAATGTCATCACTTCATCATTTTATCCTATTAGTCATTTGTGTGAAATTTTGTGTACAAATTCTTGGTTTATAGCCAGCAACGGCAGAGAGAGCCAGCAGCATATTTTCAAACCAACTTGGTGAATTAAGGACAGATTTCAACCAAACAAGACTTGGTGGAAAGGCTATTACTACTACTTTAATTGAAGTGTGCGCAACAAAGAATTACCAAGGTAATTCAGCTAATCTTAGTTTGGAGAAAGAGAGAAACTTGAATTAAGAAAGTTTATTTCAGTTAACCTCACTGATTGGACTTCTGCCGTGCTTATCATACTGGTTAGAATGATAAAAGAGTCTTTGAAAAGTCAATTCATCTAAACTGCAAAAAAAAATAAAAATACATTTCCTCATCTTCTGCTATTATCAAACCTTGAAAACATGTTGAGGTTTTGAAATATGTCTCTGCATTTTCTGTCTCAACAATACCGTCGAGGTGAATATAATTTAGCAGAAAACACAACATGTGACACCCTTTTTCATAAAAACGTCTGCATAAAGTTAAGCTCCAAACCTTTGGTGCCAGGCGGCTGAAGGTTGTCTCCAGTGAGGGAGCACCAGCCAACTGGGAAGATGTCACGCGAGTCATAGCGGCAGTAGTAGTCAAAAGCTCCCCGCCAGCCATCAAAGGTGACCAGCACCTCGACACCTCGCAGTGCACCCACTGTAGCCGGGCAGATAAAGTGGGGATTTTTACGGTCCACCGCCTCCAGCTTCATGCCTATCTGGAAGGAGTTCTGCTCCGGGGCGGGAGGCTCCTGCTGGGGAACATGGAGAGAAAGAAAGGGGGTCAGGTATGAAGTTGGCATGTGCAGTGAAATCAACCAAATGCTGCTGGACTTCTGCTAATTTTCTTTTCTTATTCTCCCAGACATTACAGCAGTGAGTTATCTTGATGAAGTCTAGTATAAATGAGTAACTCTGACTATGTTTCTAGTCTTTCAGAGCGTGCTAAGCTTGTGAGCGTTGTACAGGTACCTTGTGAAAGATGCGGGAGGGTGCCATCTCAGCTCCATTTAGTGTTTTCAGAAGGAACATGGGCCAAGAGGACGCATTGAGACGGAAACCTGAAGAACAAGAAGATAGTTGTTGTTATTATAACTACACCAGCTTTAGACCCAAGACTGTGATGGACATGAGGACTTTGATGTTAACAAATAATGGAAAAATTGACAGAACTGTAACATAATTGTTTAGACGATCAAATTAAAATAAATGTGCAACTATATCAGATCTGATTGGTCAGTTCATTCATTTGTTTTTTATATATAAACTCTAATCTGGGTTCCAGCTTTTTAAACAAACAACAGTTGCTGTTTTTTCTGTTAAACATTATTATAAATACAATATATTTTGGAGTTTGGGACTGTTGGTCCGGCAAGACAATAATAATTATAGTTAATAATTAATTAATAATAATCAACTTTATTTGTATAGCACATTTCATACATGAAATGCAGCACAAAGTGCTCCACATTGAACAGACATAAAAATGAGCATATTAAAACATATTAATAGGATTCAATTCCTAAAATGGATGTAAAATATAGATAATAAAAAGTGCAGCAGAGCAACTTAATAAGTATTTTACAATTGTGTGCTTTTGGTCTGTCCCATGTGAACACCTATTTTGGGTATTTTTTCCAGTTAATGTTTTCACTAACGATTAGTGAAGAAAATAATTAGCAAATGAATAAATAATGAAAATAATAATTACTTGCAGCCTTAAAAACAATGAGCAACACTTTGTGGTAACAGTCTATATCAGCAGACAGACAGAGTGCTCTTGTGTCTTTTCCCTGAGGTATTCTCAGAAATGTCCTGGGTAGGAGGCTTTCTAGGCCGCGTCAGGAACTTATTTATAGGCATTAACATGACACATTGACATTCTGTGCTGTTAGTCTGTGACACCTAGTGGACCGAAATGAAAACCCCTAAAAATGCAAAGGAGAAAAAGACACAGTGTCAGTACCTAGCGGTGGCTGCAGCATTCCTCCGTTCTTCTCACAGTTGCCGATTGGCTGGATCTCCGAGGAGTCCACGAGGCGCCAGAAGTCGTTCTTGTTGTCAGACCCGTCCAAACGCAGCCGCAGCCTCGAGCCTGTCAGACCCACCACTGTGGCGATGCAGGTGGACGTGGTGTTTCGTGGGTCCTGAGCCTCCAGCTTCATCCCTGCCTTGAACTCATTAAGTGGAGGTGTGAGGCTCTGGATGGTGACAATGCACACAAAAAGGATGAATTGTAATAAATGAATTGCAGGAGAAATGCTTATAAATAGGTTTGATAATGACAGATGCATCTTTCTCACCTGTCTGAAGCAAGCAGAGGGTGCAGCAGTGGCCCCCGTCTCTTTCAGGTATTTCTCCCAACTGAAATGGCCTGTAGATTAACACAAGAAGCAGCAAGAAAATTCATTATAGAATTTGTTGAAAGTCTGATAATTGTTTGACTTTTTTGTAAATACTAAGTTGAATTTTCTTTTTTGTGATTCCCAACACAAAGCAACAAAGACACACAGGGCTTAAAAACTATTATTCCCGTTTGCAGCAAACTTTGTCTTGATGATTCATGAAACAACACTGATTCAAATCCTTGGGCACCTTTTCCTGTTGGAATTGCTCAAAGCTGACTTCATATATCACGGGCCGCTGTGGGTTATTTACCTTGGTACTGTGAGGGCACCCGGGAGGGCCGTCCACTCCGAGCATGCTTGATCCTTCTGGCATCTTTCCACTCTATAGCTAGAGGGCCCAAGAAAGATAGAATAAGCTCTCAACTACGGTTGATTCTCACATCAGTCAGATCCTTGCAATACCTGCCACACTCACTGCTCCGAACTTTGACAAGGATTACAAGACTGGAAACAGGATAATATATGAATCTATGTGCACAGTAAAAACAAAGAGCTACAAACTATGTGTCATACTTTAACAGCTTTGCCTGCAAACGTTCTTTTTTAATTATAACTTCTTTGTTATTAATTCTTGGAAAAACTACTATACTGTGAAAAGCAGAATAAAGTCTTACCTTTCTGTGGCACAGGTTTCCTCATGCTCCAACAATACTGACCAAGCTCACAACACAACAGTGGCTTCCACTAAACACAAGAAAGAAAAAAGATATGTCACAGCTGTGTGGAAAAGAAGAAGAATTTGGTATGAGAATATGTCAGGCTGGATTTTGAAGAAATGTGTTTGAAGAAATATAGAATATCTCCACTTAGATAAACATACAGTCAAAGGTTGGAATATTTCACTCAGTATAAACACAATATATGGTAGAAACAAAGAGCTGGGACAGGCGAAAAAAGAATATACAGGATACTGTCAGTCTGTGGATTTCTTTAACCTTAAACCCACTATAGGGCCTTGCTGGAAAGCTAAACTAATGTATGAGACCCAGGTGGTTTTAAAGTTTTAAAGCTAAAAGGTTTATTTTGAGGCATTCAAAATCTACCTCTGCTCCTTGTTGTTCAATGATATGGTTTCTTTTTATATCTGGAGGGGATAACGCCCTCTGCATCTGACTTGTCCTGTAAGTTTGTTAAGATTTGAGGTTCCTTTATTGATCGATTCAGAAAGGAAACCAACTCGCCTGTAACGAGATAGGGCATGCTGATCTTATTTATGTGCCACTTGAGTTTAGCTTAACTGCTTAGCTGCTTTTTAAATTTCTACATCCCCATACTGTGGCAATGTACAGTCAAATCCAGACACTGGAGATGCTGCAAATCTTGGCAATGCATGGGAAATTATTTTATACTTTGGCAACATATTTATTTATTTATTTATTCTTTTTTTGTATGTCAGTGTATCATCTTGTTTGTTTTCTTTATTCTTGTTCTAAAAGGTCAAAATAAACTTTCCAAAAAGGGGGACATGAGGGGGATAAACTTTATGTGAAGGGGTTAACAATACGGTAATAAAGAATGCACGAGTTAACTCACATAATTGATCACACCAATTAAAAGCTCAGCAGTATTCAGACCCAAGGTTAGGCTACCACATGATAACAGTACTGAATTTCAAAGGGAAACCAGAGAGCTGCCCTTGTTATCTTTGCAGCTCGCAGGCCTTCTCTCCAGGCAGGGGGTCATCATGGGAGGCAGCCAGAGGCAAGTTCAACAAAGGGAGCCAGGAGCATGCCAACAATGTACTACATATGGATTTAATTGGCTTGTTTTACACTATAAGGATTCCCTTAAAGATCAAATGCATTAAAGTTTCCTGCTGTGCACTGCATATTCAGGCGGTAGTTGATTAAAAGGGGGGCAAAATATTAGAAACACCTCTTAATATAAAGCAAAATAACACAAAAGCTGCACAAACAACCTCCAGATCACCATATATTAAACACCACCTCTTTCCTTTGTCAGTATAACTCCTATTAATATTATTGTTATCCCAGACATCAATTAAACTGATTGAAGAATATTTTGCTTTTCTATGATTAATGATTACAACAATGCTGATATTAATATCAGCTCTCATACCTAAAGAAATATTGTGGTATTGGGACATGGGGAATCTGTTCAATTCAGTTTTATGTCTATATAAAACATACATTATATAATGGTATTTTAATTCATGCAAAAGTTTTAAACAATTTGTGGGTGCATAATTTATTACAATTAAGCAAATTTATTCTATATATTTGTTCATAATAATTATTGGCATTGGCTGATAACAAAAGTCCAGAAATCGGTAGCCGACTGATTAAGTCTTATAAGTGCTTCCCAAGTCACAAATCAGTGAGCAGGAGTTTTAAGCAGCACAACATGTTTCAGGCTCAGTGACTCCTGTAACCCTAAACCTGGGCTAACCAACATTACCAACCAGACACAACATCCAGGTCAGACAGGTCAGACTGATATAAACAAGTGCTTCAAGTGGTTGTTTCCCCTGTCTGGCAGTAACCACAGTCCAACACATTACACATAATATTAATCTAAATTGTCAAAACCCATAATAGAGTTTATGAAGCAACAGCAATGCAAAAATAAATCGTGTTTACTTTAAAGTGAGGAATTAAATACGAGTAAGTAACTTTACACAGCGACACTTGTTAACCATCTGCCAAACATTTGAATTTGCCGAGAAGAGCAGAACAGTTTTATTGTTGGAGCGGTTATAAATTAACTGTTAGCTCGCAAATAAAACGCGTAAAAGCACAATGACAGGACCCACAAGGCACACTACATAACTTTATGCAAGTATACGTACCTTAAAACTTCATAACCGTTTAGCAGCGTTTCTCCTCCCCGGATGATTTCCTTTTCAATGGAAGTGCGCCTTTTTCCTCCGCCAAGGGGGGTGGCGTCCAAATTAAAGCGGCCCGGTCCCTGTTTCTTCAGTCTGGGAAAGTGACAGGAGGACAGGCATTAGCTTGCTCAGCAGGTACACCCTCCTCCTGTTGCTAACCCCAGCGAGTGTTTACAACTCAACGCCCCAGCTATTGCCTCTTCTCCTGACATCTACATGGGATTATATCTCAATTTACAGCCTGAAACACGCGTCTCACATTGCCGAAATTTGCCGAGCTCCATTCAAAACACATGGGACCCCCTCCGCTGCCCGCTCTTGTGCTATATTTGCATGCGCGCTAGATGCTCATTTACGTGACAGCGTCGCTAATTACGTTATCATGAGTTAATGCCACTGCATTGGCGGTTTTCTGTCGGGTGTAAATCAGACAAAAACACCACTGAGTGAAACCCAAACATGCGTGCAGCCAGTGCAGACGCCACTTCCAGCATGCTATGCTACGCACGGCTACACACAGACATGCCCACTGCCCGGGATGCTAGCTTAGCATGCTAGGTGGCTCGCTAGCTCGTTGACCTGATTATAAATATTAGCATTAGCGAAACGGGAGCGTACCAGCACACAGAGGCTAGCCAGTGCTAACCTGGGCTCAACGCTGAAGCCGAGCGCTAAAAGCCGACGTTGCTCGGTGCATCCGAGGATGTTTACCTTGCTTTGTAACGTGTGTGTTTGTTTCTGGTGTGGATTTAGCGCTTGTCCGCCATTTTTTCCCTCTACACGATGAGGAGGGGGTGTTTTGCCAACATTTCTTGGTGGGCAGTCAGGCAGGCAGGCTGGAGGAAGGAGAGAGGGCAGAACAACGACCCCTGGCGGCTTAAGTAGTTCAAGCATGGAAGAAAAAACGACATTAAAAATGAGTATGTTTTTTTCTAGTTTAAGCCCCAGGGTAAACCAAATAGTTAATTTAAAATTAAAATGATCCATTATTACTGCTTTCTTTTACTCTGCAATACCAAAGCATCTGCTGCACTTACTGTTATATACAGATGGCTACAAATTGTGCAGTAGTATTCAACTACATCATATTTATTTTTAAGCAGGCTGAGATTATACAAGATATAGTCAGTGCATACCTATCTTAAAATAAAGCAGTCTAACAATAGTCCTGCAATTAAGTCTAGCTTCATGTTGAAGTCATGGGGATTTTGGACACTGCAGTTTATATACACAATACATACACAGGGGGCTGGGCAATTCATTCATGTCCCTGTAATGACATATGCATCACAATATTACATGTTTTGGGGCAATTCAATTTTTTTTTAAAAAGGTCTATATGATATAATCACATGATAAATCTTATTTTTGTACACTTATCATAGTGGTATCATAGTAGTATTTAAAAGTATAACCTCAATGAAAGTGGAACTAATTAGGCCAACATGTAATTGGGATTATGTACAGTAATCAGATTAATAAAAAAAGAAGTAACTATAATCAGCAAAGATTACATTTGCAAAAATGGGCAATTAGATTATAGTTACATTGTCAAGGACTACTTGACTACATTTGTAACTGCATCTGATATACTGGGCCTTCATTAAAAAACTGTTAATGCTAAATATGCAAAATTATTTTTGTTTGCATTGAACCAAATGGTTTATGTTACTTAGTATATTATGCTAATAATAATTATAACTACACTATACAGCCTGCTTTTCAATTAATACTATGTACTTAAATGCTTTTGCACAGACTGCACTTTATATTACATGAACATCGCTTCTCTGACAAATAATTTCCAGAACTCCAACCAGTGCTGCTGAGACTGCTACTGCGAATGCTGCAGAAATTGAGTTTTTCAGTTTTAATGTAGCTCTTTAATTTAAAAGAAACTCTCATTAATAATAAGCAGTCATTTTATCACACAGCGTTGATAACCATGATGATTAATTTATCGCAAGAATATGAAAAGACGACAAATAAGAGTGGAATTTTAGTAAACATTATTATTGCAGCATTCCTGCCGTACAGAGTACTGCTCTAGTTTCATTTAAACTGTGCTCCAGTTTTGGGTGTTTGACTAAGGATGTGGGGTATTTGCCTTGAGCATAACATGAATAAAATTTGATTATCAGTGCACACAAGGCTTAACTTATTAACCACTATTTGTTCCAGTTAAGATTATTATAACATTCTGAACAGAATCGTGGCAAAATGTACAACAAATAGAGAAATTTAATATCTCAAACATAATGTAATCCACGCTCCCAGAGTGTAATCAGAGCAAAATATCAGTGAAATACAGTAAGCCTGCAGCAGAGTAATAAACCTGGCACAGTACAATATCTCGAAAGATATTCCAGATAAATTGTGTAGGTGTGAAAATTAGAAATAGGGGCCATTTAGTAATGCCATGCCAATTACGTCTGGGTAGAAACTGTAACTGTGTGATTTGGAGAAACACCCAGCAGTTCAATTGTGTGTAATGGTCACCTGGCAGCACTGCTAATGCCCATTTCAGCCTACGCTGGGCAGGCCATGGCCCAGTGGCCCCCTGCACCCCAGGCAATTATGTTTGGTTTCACACGGTGAAAAGGGTTAATTGGCAGTGCCCACGCGCCTGATTGGACCTGTTTCACGCCTGTCAGCCTTCATCGCATCAAAGGAAGCCCCAGTCCACCAGGCACCATTATTAGAACACACACAAACACACACACACACACACACCTCATGGACACGCACTGTACAAAGGCTCTGTACTTCAATCTAATGTTCTCATTATTGTACATATGTGGAGGAATAAACAGTGCAAACGCATACATGTGCAAAAAAACAAACCAAAAAACTAAACAAAGCACTCACCTGCAGACACACACTCACACAGAAATATTAAGTATTCATCATCCTCATGCAGAGACATAAGGTTTTTCACACTCGCATGCACACAGGCATTATGCAAATCCCTCTCTGGATGGTCCTGAGTATTATCACTAGGGGTCAGTGTTGTTTTATACAAAGCAGGGCCCGATCATTCTGCCACTCTCCTCTCCCTACATTCATTTCATCATGATTATTTTGTGCTTTCCTCTGAGCACAGCACCGTAACACTCACACTCTCTATCCTCTTTAAACTCTCTGACTTATATTCTAATGATGCTTATGGATTTGATTTCTTTTCAAGGAATATTTTCTCTTCTATTATGTAAAATGATTTGGCTTTGCCTCCTTTTTTTCATACAGTTGTGTGTTTGAGGACTGATCATATTCTCGTTTCTGTCTGCGTTACTGTAATTAAAAGTGCTACGCAGTGAAGCCATGCCCGCTGTATACTGTGTCTGTTTGTAAGGGTCTCCATGTGGTTCTAGTTTTTTTATTAATAAGGCTCCAACCACTGAGCCACCAGCAGCCTATGAAAGTCCATCAGCCATTATACAAGCCAATTTGACGGGCAAATAACAACAGTGACAATGTGTCCCATCCAACAGTCCGCTCTAGTTAATCACACTTTCCCCAGGCTCGACAAATTGTACACACAAAACACATAAGTAGATACAATTCTGTGAGAAGTTCGGTGCAAAAAAACTCCTGAAAGTTTTTCACATTTTTAGAAGTATTAACAGAAATGATCCAGCAGATGAAACAAAATTACCATAATCATAAAGAAAAGCACTAGAAAGGAGAATCTGAGGTTCAATTTGCAGATTCAAATACATTTGATGGCTGTAATCTAAAGAAAATTCAGAGGCAATCTTCCTCTTTTCTTGTTAGCACAGTTCCACAGTTACGTACAATTTCAATGCAGACCCTTTGTGTCAATACAAATGTAAATTCTCATATTAGTGTTTGCCATTCTTTTGGCAGCGGTATCTGTTTTTTTTTTTGTGGGTCTGTTTGAAATATCTTACTTGCTCTTTTCATTTTATCGCACTAATTGAATCTGGCTCTCATCACTGGCGACGTGTTTTTTTTTGGATTTCCAAACATGTTGCTGTAGGTGTCCACTAGCCAATGGCACGGCTCCAATGCCGTGGTCTGTTTCTGCACATACAGACAGTACAGCAAGGATCTTTTCCCACTGTGCCTCCTTGTCACTTTCAGCACTCTGGCACGCTCCAACAAAGTCGCCCCTCTCTCTCTCTCACACACACACACACAGAGGCATAAATAGACATGCACACACACATGCACATGTACACACAGTGAGAGTCAGACTGCGTGTGTTCCTTCCCGACTGCGCCTCAGAGGACTCTGCGCTTGTTCCACAGACGAGGACATGCATGCGCACACACACACACACACACATGAAGTCCTGATACACACTTCCCATCTCTGCTGGCATCCTGGGAGGGACGTGCAAGAGAGAGAGCAAGAGCATATGTTGGAATAGACGTTTGTTGAGGGGGGATATTTCTCTTTGGATGTTGTCTTACAAGCTCTGACGGCGTGGCGCAGAAAGAAGGAATTTTTTCGTCCAATTTATTAATCCTTTTAGGCAATGTTCTCTGTTCAGAAATGCAAATTGAATCAATCTGAGGCTGACTTTAAGACTTTTCAAGTGGGATTTAATTAGAAGCCAGGGCCTGCAGTTTTTAATGAGAGAGGGGGTGGAGAGACGGAGAAAGAGAGAGAGAGAAAGAGAGAGGCATGGGGAGGGAGAGTGGGTTGCGGTTTTGATCTGGGGGTCCTGCTGGAGAAAGGATACACAAACACCCACAACATACACGCACACTAACGTACACACATGCACACACGTACACAAATGCGCCCCGTAGAGCCGAGTATGAGGCGGATGCCCGCTGTTTGGTTTTTCTTCACTTCCCTCATCTTCGTCTTGTGAGAGTTCAAACAGAGATCTTGTTACTTCAGTATACATCTCAAACCCTCGCACCAACGTAGCGTATCTCGATATAGATGGAGTGGAGCTCCATGCTGGTCTTCAGTATTGGAGCTGCTCCTGGTAACAGACCTTAGGTCAATACCAGATAGCTCTCAAGTGTCAGAGCATGTAAAGCCATAAATGTGAAGCCGGTTCTTGCAGAGAAAAAACATACCTACCTCAAGGAGTAAAAATTTAAAAACAAGTCGATGGATAGATAGGCTGATAGAGAGGGCACGCACATAGGGAGTTATGTGCTGCACAGTCTGTATGTGTGCGTTATCTACACATGCTGCCAGTCAGTATGCATTTTTATCATTTAAAACCCCAGAAATTGCTTTTATGACCCTTTAAAATGAACCTAATTGAGAACCCACGTCACAGATTGAACAGAGCGAAATTCAACCAAAGATCCAAGACCCAAGGATCCATCGATTATTTAAAAAAGATGAAAGACTTGAGTCTAAAATGTTCATCAGTTCAGTCAGGAAGACCTAACTTTAGGTTTCATTCGCTCGTCTGGCGTTCACTCTTTCAGTGAAACCAACCAGATTCAGCCAAAATCACCTCAGACAATCACGTCGCTGCTTTCAAACTTCAAATCTGTTCGTCTCTGCGCTGCTGTCAGCTGTCGTTTTACGTGATTTAATTGTTGCAGCCCTCCTCCACATAATTCACCCCCAGCCATCATATCAGTGCCCAAGTCGAGGTCATCAGAAGTCAATTTTAATCACGTCCAGATCATCAGCATTGTCTTCATCTCATACCACCAGTGCAGAGACTCTGGAGGGAAGGGTTTCTACTTACAGCCGCGCCACCCACCTAAATGTCACGATGCGGTCTAATCACCAAAGACTCTGCACATTCATCATCCCTTTGTGCCCGTCAATAAATATTTGTGAATTTAAAAACTAACATAGACCGTTAAAGTTAAGCTAAGTAACTGTCACATGAGGACACTGACTTTTGTTTTCACACAGCCTCAGTTTCTTTATTTAAAGAGATTTTCATAATTAGTATTCTGCTTCTTTTTGCTTCCTTTTGGATTTGTTTTAAAATAAATATAGCTGTTTAATTATTGTAGCTGATCTTTTACAAAAAAAGAAATCAGCGTTCTTGTACATAGATAACACTACACATCAAAAGAAAGTTTTTCTTTCATTTGATAAGGAAAATATATTCACCAGCCACTTTACGAGTTAATAAAGTGTACCTAATAAAGTGGCAGTGTGGTCGTCAGGAAGGTCTTTTGAGTGAAAATTTGAGTTACTGTTGCTGCTCCTAAATGAGTTGAACTGCTGCCATGTGATTGGCTCATTAGATATCTGTGTTAACGAGCAGTTGAACAGGTCGACCTCACAAAGTGTATGTTTTGTAGATTTTTTTTTCTGAGAAACAAAGGAATCTTTTCCACTCAGAATTCTTATTTTTAGAATAAAATGTGAGGAAATGGCATGTCGAGTGTATCATTACATCCCTGTATGCATGTGTGTGTGGTTGAGCATGTATGACAGCCATGAGTGCCAATCTGTTTGAGTTATTTTTACTTATTCTCGTTATTTGAAGCAGCAGATCTCCTCGTCACTCCCTTGTAAACGACTCTAGCAGACAGCCCTTCCCTCAAGAGAAAAAGAGCTCCACGGATTTATCAGAGATTTCACTGCGATTTGGCGATCACGTGCCGCGTCTGATACATTTTGGGGGGAAATATGGTGCTGTTAAAAAGGGTGAAGTCGGCCTGTGGTGTCGGGATGTGGTTTGCGAGCTCACGCTCTCCTCGCTACAGCGACTCTCTGCCATCTTTCCCCCCTCACTGTCACCCTCTCAGATTGGGACCAAGGCTGGAGAGCACTGGCTTCTTCTCAGCGGCTGTGTGACATCTTCACAGCCACTGTGTCTGATTTTCCTGTTTCTGTGTTGCCACTTTTGTGTCGGCACCCAGCGGGAGAAGAAAGGGGAGGGAGAGGGTTTGACTCGTTAGTGCTTCTAACTTGACCATTTCCCCTTTGAGAGTTTTCTCTGTGCTGCTGTCTTTCACAAAAGCTGCGGTTCGTCTGCCTACTGAAAAAGCAGCGAGAGATAAATGTCAGGAAGATTGTTTCAAGCTTGAGAATCTTAATATAGGTAGGAATAAACATGAAATGATATGCATGAAAACAACAATTTGGGATGCCAGCGGAGTTGATGTACAGTGTTGAAGGAGCGGTGGAAGGAGGGGAAAGATGTGAAGAGATGACTTTTAGGCTGCCACGGAGAGACATGAATTTACCCATTAAAGTGAGAACTCTAGTGTGTGCTTCGCAAAATGCTTGACGTCTAGTTGATACTGTCAATGTTTAAATAATACTAATTAATCTCCATTATTGAAACATGTAATTAATCTCTCTCTCACCCTCTCTGGCTGTCTCTCTGTCTCTTTCTCGTTCACATTTAATGGAACATGAAAGGGAAACCCAAAGAGCAAATGCTGTGTTGTGGTCCTCGCGGGGAGCTCATTGAGGGACTCACATCAGAGGAGAAGACAGGCAAAGAGACAGACGGGTGGACATGTTTTGACAAACAGACAGTTGGTCCAGAACTCCTCCCTATCTCACCACTCTGTGCCTCCTCTCCCTCTCACACTCTCTGTGTCTTTGAACTCAGGCCTTCATTAACAATCTGCTGATTAACAGGCTTGGGAACACGGGGGGTAGACGGATCAGAGGGGGAGAGAAGGAGGGAGGAGAGAGAGACAGACAGAAAGAATATGATGGGGAGACAAGTTAGAGTGTGTCCACATTAAGGATGTTCAGACCGACACAGCACTGTGTGAAAACATGCAGCACTGGTACAGAGGTGATACTGATGCAATAGAAAAAGAACAAAAGAACAGAAGGCTGAAGCTGGAGTGCAGCGGCCAATCACTCGCCGTGTTTTTGTTAAAGTCGAATTTTGAGTGGAATTTTGCAATGTTGCATGATAGAAAATGCAAATTAGGGACGTTTTCAACAACTGGTTTAGAGCGAATAAAAAAAGCTGCATAAACGTACTTCCATCAGAAGATGGCAGTGTAATGTATTGTTGTAGGCTAATCTGTCAGTAAACAGTAGAAGAAGAGATTGTGCGAGAGAAAAAACACAAAAGAGGTCGCTAATCAGACAACTTTGGCCACCCACGAGAGAAAACGGAGAGAAGTCTTCAGGAATTTGATTCAATTGGGCAACTTATAATTGTTCTTCCATGTCAGCTCGTCTTGATTTTCAAAAAAAGAGAGAAAAAAAACACCTCAAGCATTTTATTGATGGAAACACGTCTATTGACTACATTTACTTGCACACTAACATTGCACAATTATCCAGAATATGACCATCTTCAGAATTTGATAAAGGTCACTTAAACAGCATATTATGATTTGGATATTCCAAACTAGGCCTTATTCTGAATGTAGTATTTCCTGATTGAGACATGTGGGATATGCCGATATAATTCCAGTTTAAGGACATTCTTTGGATACACATATTAAAAAATATACGTCTCAATTTGGGTTTTTACCGCAGTTTTGTGGCGCCACAGTGCCTCTTGGCTATTTATGGTCAATTGTGTGCATTTCTTTGGTTATTGTACAAAACGGGCTGGGGAAGAGATGCATGCCCAAAAGAAAAACACACATTCCTGGTCAGAAGGAGAAACATACACCTACACAGATCTAACTTTGGTTAACACCGAAGGGTAGCTCCAAGGAAGCAGAATGGCACAAGCAGTATCAGCCATTCCACTTTTCTGTGTTAATGTCTGCATGCAAACAGAAATATTAGTGGGATATGTGGAGTAATTAGCTTAGTAAAAAATATGGCATTGTAGCTGCACTTCCTACTTAAAGCTGTGACTTATAACATTACAGAAGTCCTAACGGCACTTTTAAAGAAAGTTTCTGATATAGACTGTGTGCATTTTTTTGTGGATTGAGCAATTGAAAAGCATGGAAATCTATCTTTTTACAATATGGGACTTTGGGATATGAAGCTGTTTTAGTTTGCACAATTGTAGGAACAGCCATTTTTGCCAATAATAAGGTGATCTTCTTCAGGTGTGGCCTCACATTTCAGTGCAAATGGGAAAAACTGAGATTTACAGAATCTACAGACACAAGCCTGACAGAGTCTGTGTAGCAGTTAGAATAAGTACAATTAAATTGCTGTTTTATGCTCTTCCAGTTCTCCGCGTTTGGCTGTACTAAAACTCAGAAGGTGATGACAGATAGCAGGAAAGGGCAGAACAGACTTTTAATCAGCAAAGTAGCCAATATGTGCCGGCCCCAGATGTTGGCTGCTCGGCTGTGTCTGTAAACGGACAGCAGAGAAGAGATTTTGCCATTTTCCTATTGTTTTGGTGTTTGAGTGTGAGGAGATCTTTTTGAAAATGGTGTGAAAACTCTAGTGAGGAGTTAGATTTCCATAATTTATCCACTTAGTATGGGCAGAGTCTGAGAGATGCTCAGGGAAAGAGCGGGAGAGAAACAGAGAAAAGGAGAGACAGACTGACACAGAGGGAGAGACAGTGGCAGAGAGTTGGGCTGATGGGCAGAGACAGACAGCGAGAGAGCCGCCTGATGGACAGAGAGAAAGAGACAGACTGACAAAGGGAGAGAGCGAGGGATGGGCCTGTTCTGAATTAATGACTGCTCTCATCAGAAGATGAATGTTCTCCCGCTCTCCCCTCGGAACCGAGCTGGCAAATAAAAAGAAAGTCAGTCCAACGAATAATGAATACACAAATAAATAAATAAGCCGATAAATAAATGAATAAACGTGACAGAACTCCTGAAAGACAGATTATGATCGATGTACAGTCAGGGCCGTGCATTTGTGTGTGTGTGAGTTTTTTCACATTTTCTTTTTCAAAAATGCATTTTTACTTTTGTGTGTTTGGTTGTATATCCACGCTGCATGTGGTTTGCTGTGTGCTAGTTTGGGCTGTAAACATGCATGTTTTTATTGTGTGTTTCCTGCTGTGCACACACGTGTAATTGCTGATGTCCATGTGTGTGTGTTCAAAGTGTGTTTGCTGGTATATGTGTGTGTGTGACTGTGAGTATGTGGTTGTGAGATTTTGTGTGTGTGTTGGTATTTACTTGCATGTGGGTTTGTGAATGTGGCTTTGTGATGGTGTGCGCATGCATCCATTTTTATTAGTGCGAGTTTGTGTGTGTGAGTGTGTGAGTGGGGGGCTCTCTGGTGAGTCTCCTTAACATCAAACAGCTGGAAGTAATAAAATATTTAGGAAGCGCTGGGAGTCTGTGAATATTAATACTGCCTTTTCCTTCTGTCTCTCAAATCTCCCTCTCTTTTTCCCTTCTTTCAGTTTCTCTTTTTTTTTTCCTCCCAGTTCCTCCCTCCCTCCGCCCTGACTCACACATCTTCTGCTGCTACATCTCTCAGCTTGTCCTCTCCCCCTTTTGCTTCTTTGGTCCAAACTCGTGCTACCTCTGATTCCAGTCTCTTTGACCTTGTTTATGAGGGAATCACAGCCACTTAATTGGAAGTCCGCTCCGACCGCTGGCACTGAGGGTGATGGAGGAAGAAGAGAGGAGTTGACCTATGGCATTCTGTCTTGCTAGCGGCGTCGGCATCTCACAGTGTGGAGGATAAGCAGTGTCACAATTCCTCTGCGCCACCGGGCAGCAGAGTTCACCACGCTGCACCCTGCCATGTCAAACATGAAAGTGCACCAACAGGCAGACGGACGCGCCGGCTCCTGAACAAGGAGCCACAGGACCTTTTGGCCCGACCACAACTGAGACCTACAGCTCTAATTTTATGGGATTATGTTCAATTCAAACTTTGCACCTCACTGATGGTTTTAGTGATAAAAAAAAAAAAAATCAATGCATCCTGTGCAGTAGAATTACTAAAGCCAGAGTAAAAGAGAAGCTTTAGTGATGTTAATGTTTATTTTAAATGGGAGAGAAACGACCGAAGTATCTGTTCACCACAGCTTTAAATACACCGCTCGCCTACTAACCTGTACTAAGTGGTATAAGTCTGGAGAGTGCCATCAGAATAATTATACGCTTTAATTGTTTAATTATGATCAATTAATACATTGATAAATTTAGAAAAGCAATTATAAATCAGTGAATTAAATTAGCCTTTTGATTTATGCGTTGGAATAAAAAGACAATTAAATTCCCCAATTAATTATTCAGTTTCCTGATTCTGCCTTTAAATGTTGAATTAAAAATGGATTTTTAAAATTATGAAACGGAATCTCGCAAATTCATCTTGTTCATCGACATTTACATCCTCAGACATCAATTTACTGCGGATCAGTTTTATTTGGATCCTGCAGTTCGAAAGGGAAACTTTACCCCCAAAATGTTCATTTGCATATCAATTACTCACCCCTCGTTACCTTGAATTCTTGCAGAGAAGCTTTTTCTTGTTCGCCATGGTTACTGGAGAATCTGAAAATTGAGTAAATCCTTGATGAGGTGAAGTAAACGGCCAAACGATATCAAAACATCCTTTAATATCCTTTTTTTTTTTGCTGTATAACCCAAGTCTCATTCAAACAAACACTAAATTCAAGGTCACACAGGATGGATAACCGGTATACAAATGGTAATTTTAACTTTAAAGAATTCCTTTGCAAAAATCACTTTTCATGGTTAGAATCAAGGTAAAGTCAAATAAGGGATTTGTATGAAAATACGTTTTACAGCTTACAAAATATAGCAGAAAACATGTAAAACGACGTTTTTCCCCATTTTTGTGTTCAGGATTTATTGGCTGTCAGTTGGATATCATACAGGAGTGTTTTCAGCCCCTTCAGCGGACACGCCCCCAGCGATTCAGACCAGGGAATACTGCTCACTACTTTAAAACCACATTTTTACACTCGCCTATTGTTTTCTCATGTAAATTTGCCTGGGTGTTTAAAAACACATTTTTCTGTGGTGTGTAAATTTTTTTGCTTTACAGAGACTTTAATTTACATAATTTTTGTATCGTGTATGTATTTATTCATATGATCATTTCATAATGTTACATTTAGTCATTTAATTTGGGAACACTTTGGTTCTCCGTATGTGGCAGCAGGAGCTCGGATTGGGCAGCTGTTGAGCTGTGACCCCATACATTATTCCCGCCAACATGCACGCACACACACAAAAACACACACACACACACTTGTTGCAGACGGTACAGCATGCCAGGCTCTCCTGTTCATGTAAACACTCCAGTGTGTATTTTTTACCTTTGTTTATCTTTGCAATTTTTTGCATCATAGACACGGGAAGATTAAAGTTGATATAAATTTCTTTAATATGCTTCTTGCCATACAAGGTCGTGTTGTGCATTTAACGTATTTAAAAGGACACACATGCCATATCTCTGGTCAATATTCTGTTTAGGCTTTTGTTGGATTTCTTATGCTAATTAAGAAGAGACTTACAGGTACCATTTGCTCTAACTGTGCGGCTCAAATTGCTTCTGCCTTTTCAATAAACTTTACATCCTACGAACACCTAAATGCAGGTGGATGTATGAATTCCTTGAATGAGCCTGAATGAAACTGTGAGACGGAGTGCCGTGTGAATGGCTGTGATTAGACCCAAAGGCACAGCCGCAGGCGGGTGTTGTAAAAGTCTTCGGACGCACAAGGTCAGTCATTACAAAAAGATAGTCCATTCATATACGCGAGGTAAGACGGACACAAAACAAGCGACAGCAAACACACAAACGAGTCCAACAGGAAGCGGGACAGACTTCAGCAGAAGGTTGTGAATCAAGGTCATTTATTTTGAGCTGCCATTCCAAGGCTGCCACGCTCTTTGTCCCTTCTGGCAAAAAGCGTTCCTGCATGTGTGTGTCAGGAGAACACGCCAAGAAACAAGTAATTATACTGCTTATTACATGGCCATTAAAGAGGAGCACAGACAAAAGAACATGCTTTAAGACAGGAAACAAAGTCACATGTACAGCCAGGCAGACGGGGAGGCAGGTAGCACAGAGGAGCACCGAGAGGCAGAGTGAGACACAGGCAGACTGACAGTGAGACAGGCTCCGGGCAGGGAGACAAAGAGATATAGTCATACTGAAGGACAGGCAGATAGGAGGGCTGGCTGTTGTCAGCATCAGTGACAACAACAGCAGCAATGTAATTATAGGCTCTCTGATTAAAATCAATCTCATTTCTGCCACTCACAACACACTTTGCCTGCTGAAAAGATCTCTGCCTGTCTGACACCTCAGCCGGAGGAGAAAGGGAGGAAGAGGAGACGGACAGATGGGCAGGAATTCTAGCCATCTATGTTTAAGTTGCACTGCTGGAGTCCCAAATATTTCTGCTATCAAACACTATAATACTGTATTTGCTTTTTAGACTAGACTTTAGTAATCTGTGAGGCATGTATTCAGGTAGGTGGTGCTATTTAATTTATTGAAAAAGAAAAAGAAAAAATAGTTTTGCGGTGGCAATGGTGTGGAAGCCCATTTCAGTCAGTTATAAAAATAAAAACTCATATTAAGTCGAAATTATGATAAAAAGTCAAAATTATGAGATAAAAAGTCATAATTATGAGATAAAAAGTCATAATAATTAGATAGAAGTCAAAATTGTGAGATAAAACATCGAAATTATGAGATAAAAAGTCGAAATTACGAGACAAAAAGTCATAATGATGAGATACAAAAGTTGAAATTATGAGAAACAAAAGTCAAAATTATAAGATAAAAAAGTCATATCGCTATACATACATACAAATATAGAGAAATCTAAGAAATTTGACTTGATATGAGCTTGTTATTATCAATGTAGATGATGTAATTTATTATACTCTTGCTCTCTAAATTGGCACTGACCCTGTGATTGAAAGTGAAATTGTTCAAATGGACAGCATAAAATTAATAATATAACACATGTCACGTTTTGGGGCCAAACAACATGTTTCTGACGCCACCACTGATTGGACTGCAGCTCACAAACAGTTTGGGGATTGGAACGGGAGATAAACATATTCAGAGGAGCACAAAATGTTTGGTGTGTGATCGATTCTGGTGGCCAAAATGCCCGGGTGTTTGTTTTTTTTGTCCCTGTCCAGCCCTGACCATTTCTGTAACTTTCCAAAAATCCAACATTCACACCCACTTTGAACTTCTCTCCTTACTTTTTTCATTCTTCGCACAATATTTCTGTCACTTTTCATGTGAACAATCAACCGAGCACAATGAATGCCTTCCAGGAGACACTGTCTGGAAATGTGTGCCGTTATCCCCCTATTTATGTGATATTGTGTCTCTCCTCTCTATGACAGCTGGCTTTTCACTCCGCCTTCCTGTGTGGCCGCTCAGAACAAGAAAGTAAACTTTTGATTTCCGACGTGGTCAGACAACACAGCAGACGCCGACCCTTACTCGCCTCCCATCTTCTCCCTTCTTCAGAGTTTTTGTTTTGGGCTTGTGAGGTCAACCGGGCTCAGATAAGAGCGGCCTTGCCTTGAACCTCTATAGCTGCAGGGTTCTGGACGCAAATTTCAGCTCTTAGCGCCACAGGGCAGAGTGGGTAAGCTTATACACTAATCCACTGGCCGACTTATGTTTTTATGTGTCTCTCTAGTGACACTGCCCTGACTGTGTCGGCATAGTCCAACTGAACTCAGATAATAGCCTATAACATTGAAAGCAAAGATGTCTGAATTAATCTGTCAGCAACTGACACCTCTGACAGATGAAGGAAGCTCAGTGTAGTCTTAGACACTGGTGTAAAATTGGTTGTGACATAGATTTTAAAAGAAATAATTATACTTAAGCTTTATCATTTTGACAGATCTCCATAGGACATGAGAAAGTGCTCTATAGTTACTTCAATCACATCATTTTAACCAAACTACTTTCCACAATTCATTTGCTAGCAAACAATTATGCTAAAAGAAATCCACTCGTTATTTCTTGTGGCGTGGGAGCGTGTGTTGTGTTAATAGAAAGTAAATCCAAATAGAACGGACTTTGAACAGTTTGCCATACTCGTTTTTAATTAGTTTAATATAAATGATGATTGTATCAGTTTGGTCGGTATCAGTGCATACATTTTCCGATGTGCCAATATGAAAACTTTTTTTACTGGCCATGTGATGCAGAAAACGAAGCTCGGGGTGATTTAAAAATGGTGTCATATTGGTATTTTTATTTATTTATTCTTTATTTATTTATGCTGTACAATAATGTAAAATATTCTTGGATAAAGTTTATAGCACCCCTCAGTGCACAATCCACATAGAAAAGGCCTTATCTGTAATCTATAAAATTTTCCACTCTAAAATCGGGATCGTCTCAAAGTCCCGTATCAGTTGGACTCTCTAGCACACACAAAAATGGCTGCCAATCCATCCATTCTGCTGTGCTGATTTGAATGGGAATGTCCATTCTACTCTCATTCAATTTCTATGGTGGATTCAGAAGGAGCATGAGCATTTCATGGAGTTAAAATGAAATCCATGAAGAGTTAATGGAGCAGAAGCTTATGGATTTTCATTCAGGCTTTTCCAAAGTTGACACAACCATTGGAGCAGCACAGCTCAGGCAGTGTGGTTTGGTGATTTGCAGGCTATAGGACATGTAGGCGTATGAAATAAAAAAAATATAGAAAAAACTTTTTTATCTCAATTTTGAGGGACCGAATTTCAACATGTAACAGGTTCAAGATCACCTGGAAATCCTTAGTTAAATCTGTTCAAAAGTGGGATTCCAATGAGATTCCTTCGTATACCACGGTGTTATTGTGCAGATTTACAAGTGAGATGCAACCGCAGTGAATAGGGCTAATTTCCTCCCTACCTCCAATTACAATCAAATCAGTCTAAAGAGCCCATGCTTACTGACCTAAAGGGCTACAAATTGTTCGTATGATAGACAGTTTTCCCAGCGAAGGAGAGAAAGACATGGAAAATGTATGAGTGAGACAAAACAGAGACAAACACACACAGTGGGATAAGCAGAGAAAAGACAGATTGACAGAGAAAGAGAGACAGAGGGGAAAGGCGTCAGTGTGGAGAGGATTTATGAGTGGGGCCTGTCTGTTGGCTACGGGCCTGGTCCCTCTGTGGTCCACTCCTCTGTAATATTCACCGCTCCTCAGGCTCCCATGTGTCTGCCTGTGGCTGCAATGTACACTCACGCACACACGCACGCACACCCTTTACACGCACATGAATACTGTACAAACACGAGTCTATGCGTGCACATATAGACTGCCAGAGGAATCCAGTCACTGTACAATTACCCTTCTGCTATGTCATTGGACAGTTAACATCTGCTCCTGCTTTTGTCTTTTTCCTCGCTCCCCTCCTCTTTCTGTCTGTTCATCTCTGCACAGGATCAGACCAACCACCTGACCCTTCGTGCAGACATCTGCGGCTGAAACGCACCACAAACCGCAAGTAAGAGCGTTTAACCGTCAATGAATTTAAAAAACAAGGCGCTTTATTTCAGTATGGGCCAAGATAGGCCAGCAAAAGTGCTTCAATAGATCACAGAACAAAACGTCGAACACAACTTAGTCAGAGAGCATTATGTCAAGGGACTGACGATTTAAAGCAAATGCTTATACAGCTGGATTTGGAAGAAAAGGGCTTCAAAGGAAAGAAAACCCTGCATACATCCAAAACTATAGAAATGTAGAAAGAACAGCCATGCAAACATCATGTATGGTGTGTTTATGTATGCCGATGTGCAGTCCACATCACCAAATCACCCTGTTGAATTAAAATTGGCCTATCAGCAAACAAAAGGACATTCAGTGGTCTGTTTGATGTGTCACATCAATTTTATACTGACTAAATGTCGTCTGTGTTATTGGCAGTTAGACTTGGACAAATCAGTCCTTTAAACCATTTGTTATATATATATATATATAATGAAGATGTATTTCATTCCCTGACACAAAAGGAGTAATAAATAACAACAACTAAATAAGGAACAACAACAAAAACATCCATATTGGCATCAGCTTCCCGGCCAAGTTCTTGTTTTAAACAGTGGTTTTGCTCAGAATCTCTTTTTCTACGGCAGCCCAGAAAGGACAAACAAAATACTAACTCTAGAGACGTTTCTACGGTAATTGAAGCCCACTTTAGGTTCTCAGTCACACTTGGAAAGGGAGGGGCGAGCTCAGGGGTTATTCAGCTGGTTGCGATCTGCAGCCTCACAGCTAGATGCCACTGAATGCTACACATGTAAATTTCAGTTTTTCACGAGGCAGAGAGTCAAAAGCCAAACATGTTTTGCTTGTTTTAAAAGAAAGTCAGTGGCATGCATGCAACCTGTGTGACACAGCAATGGTTGGCTGTCACTGTTGCAAACACACCACATAAAGTATATGAAAGCTTAAAGCCTAAGCCCACACACACGCATATGTAAGAAGCCGCATGCTGTATATACATGCGTACACACAAGTCTCAACAGCAGGAAAGACCTTAATCTTGTCATTTTTCCCTTTCATGGACGTGTAAGGAGATCAGAGGGTGCAGAGCGAGAGAGAGTCAGGCCTTTATTGTCAGCGTTAAGTGTGACAGAGACCATGTGCGAGACATGACTGTTTTGCACTGAGGAGGGGCTGAATGGGGATTCCTCCGCTGTGACCCTGGTCAGTAAGCTCACAGCAGTCTAGTATGCCGACCAACGGGATCAAAGACAGCGAGGGAGGAGTTCGGGAGGCAGGGGGGAGAATGAGGGAGCCGTAGATGCAGGGAGAAACAAGAGCGTCCCAGTGAAAGTTTAAAGGGATAGAGAGAGAGAAAGGAGGAGGGCACAAACATTTTAAAAAGACAAAGAAAAAAAGAAAGAAACTGAACTGATGAAGAAATGGAGGAGGAAAGGTTAGTGGAGAAAGGAAGAGACAGGGGGAACAGGAGAGATGCATGAGGGGGTCAGGGAGAGAAGAGTATGAGTGTTTGTGATGTGTGCGTCCACACGTTCAAAGGGAGTGCATGAGGGATTTGACAATAAGAAAGATAGAAGAAAAAAGGAAGAGGAATATAAAAACATCAGTGGCATCAAAACAACAAAAGGAAGAAAAAAGTCAGAGGGACAACTGAAGAAAAAAAAACAGGACAGAAAGGATGAAGAAAACTTTGGAAATCGCCCATAAGAAGACTTCCTCTCAGTGTGTCCCAAGCATCTGGCAGTGTTGAACCTCCCTCTGCCCAGGACACTTCTAGAGGACACGGAAAGACAAACATAGTTCACTGGCAGAGACTTTTTTGTTAGGAGTCTGGAACAGTTGATTAATCTTCATACAAATCTAATGCAGCGCAGGGCTTTACAGCAGAGGTGGGCCACCTCGCCTGAAATTAGGACCACCAAAAAAGCAATACATATTTTATGAACTGGGAGGACATTAATATTCAAAGAACTAGAATTACTGCCTTGCGAATGTATGCCTCTACCAAGCAGTCAGGCTGCAGTTTACATCTCTGTCTGTCCAGACTCATACACACTATATGTAGTGAAGACTTTGAAGGAATTTAATAAAAAGGTATACAGTGGACAGTGGCGAAGTGGAAGTCATCAATATATTGACTTGATTCCAGTTAATAATTTCCAGGGAGAATCAGGCTTCACTGTGAGACTTTATTTACAGAACAGCGGGCTGATAGAGAGCTTCATCACATGGTGCAACAACAATTACTTCAAGCTCAATATCAGCAAAACCACTGAGCTTGTGGTGGACTACCGGAAGAACAGGATCTCCCGCGTCCAGGGAGCGAAACTGAGGAGGGTGTACTTATATAAGTACCCTGAATTGATTGACTGGACTTTAAGCTTTGTTGTTCTTGTTCTGCTTGGCAGCATTGGTGTGCTGAATTATTAGTGTATAAGTTCACTGAGAGAAACAAAAACACAGTCAAATTCATCGTATATGTTGACCGACTTGGCCAATAAAGCCGATTTTTGTAGGGATCCGATCTCAAAGACTCTTTATTGTCTCTTTATGGCATTTAATATGATTACAATGCTTAATTGTCCCTGCATCAAAAACTATGAGAGAACTTCGCTAAAAAAGCCAAACATCAAGCAAGTGCAGCAACAAAAGACATAAAAAGGCAGCTAATATTACTTTCTAACGTACAGTCCCTCTCCTTATATTTCGTAAAGCTCTCGAAAAGATGGACTTTGGACATTTACTTTTATCCAGACTCCTGTTCTATCACTATGTTGTTTTTATCTTCTTATTTTCCACTGTTATGTGCTTTTTTGGTCACTCCGGTGCAGAGGCATAAAAATAGCAAAAATACAATTTCGTACAAGAAATACTGTATATTTAATGACTGTAACTGTTGTTCTGGCCGTTATCTCCAAACTAAATTGACCCGGGTTGGGATCAGGATCAAGGTGACTTACCACTGCTCCTGCAATGCTAATCCTACAGTGGGTATGATTCAAGCTAACATTGGACAAATACAGCCTAGCATAATTTAAATCATTTGTAAATGCATTGATGTGAGTCAATTTTGATTTATTTTATCATCATGTTATCCAAGGTGCTATATTTGAGATGATTTTCAACTGTGCGTGGTAAAAAAAAAAAAATCCTTGCAGCCTGTAGGTCAAATCTATTGATATTAAATACTGGCACAAGAAAAAGCCATAAGCCTAAATCCATAAAATATTGGTGCTTCCCTCTAACATTACATAACAGTTAAACCTGAACAGAGATGCTGTGAATGTGTGTCTAAGGAGAGAGAAGAGTCTATGAATGGGCATTGTGTGTGTGTTTGTGTGTGCGTGCGTGCGTGCGTGTGTGAAGCTGGGTTCACTTATGTAACAACCACAAGACACAGACAGTGGGAGGTTGAATTAGGAATTACAAATCGAGGAAGAGGGCAATAAAAAGGGAGACAATGTGACAGGAGGGAACCACAGACAGAACATTTTATATGGAAACATAAAAGAAAGCTTCATTTGGTGCTCACAACTACCAAAATATAAGACAGAATTGGTGATGTTGCTTGTGATAATTGGTCTGAAGTAGGAGAGGTAGATTCACCAGACTGACAGACAGAAAGCCCTCGCAGAGAGTCTCTGCTCAGAAGTGGCCTTCTGTGATCCCTGCCACTTCCAAACAGCATCAGGAAAGAGTGTTGCTCTGGCCGCCAGCCGGGCTGTCGCCATAGGGACCCAATTCAAAGGACCCCCGGCCAAACCATCTGAAAGATGGGGAAGGGGGGGATTTGAAGATGCAAAGGCGCAGCAAGAGAGAGGATTTAGTGCTCATACACCCCATATTAGTCCTATCACCCGGCCCGTTAATCAAAGCCCTCAGTGTCTCTTTACTTTCCCTGCGTTTTTGTCCACGTCTCGCTTTCTATTATCTGCATTTCTTTCCTTCTGTTGCTGACTTTGAAGTTGCTTAAGTGAGCTGAGAATCCCAAATTTTCTCTCCGAGTTGACGTCTGTCTCTGGCTCTCGCTCCCTCTGTGCCTTGTTTCCCCCCTTTAGCTCACAGAGAAGAATTCAAAGTGTACTCTTAATGGCTTACATGTGTTTCGATTAAGAAGCTGGCATGCACTTCCCATTTTAATGGGCTTTCTGTGCTCTTAGTTCACTGCTGGGCTAGGTTATGTGGTGGGGATTTGGAGGTAAAGGCTTTTAATTGCCAGACTATGGCAGGAATGTGGTTAGTCAGATGGCAGGAATGTGGCATGGCAGACACACATATTTTTCTGCCTTTGAGACACATATGTGGGCACAGATGCTCATACGATATGGGCACTACATAATGTGATCAAAAACACTCTTCTTTTAAAAATTCTGTCCCTGGTCTATTCAGGAGCAGGTTTTGAATTTGCAGGATGAGCAGCACTTCTGTTTGTTATGCTGGCAGGACACGCGGCCTTGAGACTGAGAAGAGACGTCTTGACAGAGGAATTCAGTCCTTGCAAGCATAAATCACCATAAGACACCTGTATATCAAGTGTACAGCAGTATTTTTCTCAGCGAGCATATCACGCATTGCAAACATTTATGAGATTGTGTGAATAGTGAAATTAGCTCAACTCACTGTAAGTCATTTCATTTATATGTATGCTGGTGGAATAAAGGAGCAGTTCTTCTCTAAAGTGGGAAATCCTAACAAGAGCCAGATCGAAGACACGACATGACCAATAACAATAGTTTTTCCTCTTGGTGCATATTGGAAAACATACACACCCATACCGATAATTATGAATAGGTTTTTATTGAACTTTTTAGAAAATAAGCAGCTGATGTTTCAGTCAGGCTGGACACGATTAACATCAATAAAGTTGCTTATTTTACAGTTAAACGGATAATTACATTATGTTAAACTAATTGATTTACAGTTTACATTAACTCGGTTACTGCCAACTCAAAAATAAGACTCATATAAACGTATAAAAACACTGGAAAAGTTGCATTAAAAGTTGTTTTTCCTAGTTTTGTGAGGTGGGGATGCCTGGCTAAGTGATCGATCAGACATCCAGAGGTTAAATTACAATAAAGTAACTTTTCAGACCCCCTATGTGTCTTTATTTCTAAACAGTAACTAGCTTTCAACTACCAACAATGCTCAAACCCACCAAAATCCAAAATTTCAATCAAGGTAATGGTCCTTTATATATGGTCGCCTGGCAATGAAGTAATAACAGTTTTGTGTCAGTGTCGTCTGCAAGATGCTGTTATAAATGTACTTTCTTTCCAGTTTTAAGTCACATTTTCATTCAGATCTTTTAGATCTTGGTTATTACTAACTATATATTTTAGCCAGATGAAGGTCTGATTATCAGTAAACTGGCAGCAGTTGTACAGTGTCAGGGTCGTAAAAAAATAAATTTTTTAACATAACTGCTTTATTCAGTGTTTTTACTGGATCCAATCACCGGGTCAGTCAGGTTTTCAGAGCAGGAGACCTCTGAATAACTAACTACCTTGTAAATGTCGAACCTTAAGTCGTCAGAGGAACAAGTTGAGCAAATGTTAGCGACAAATGTCCACCTACCTGCCTTGGAGAAACACATTTTTATTGTGAAGCTGCTTTATTCAGTGTTTTTACTGGTTTTAATTAGCAGGTCTGTTTGTTTTGTAGATGAAGAGACCTCTGCAGATAATTCAGCTCCTGGTCAAAACCTTTTAAACGATGAAAACCGGAGGAATTTTAACCGGGAGAAGCTGACTGCAGGTGTTAGAGGCGGCTGCTGGACATATTGAACTCAGTTCTTTGTTATTGTTCTGACTTGAGAGATCCCCAATACATATTATGGAATTAACCTTTTTCTTCCTTTTTATGTTTTTGCTTCATTTGATATGTGAATAAATTTAATCTTATTATTTCTTCCATACAACACAGTAATATACAGTGTATATAAAGTGGAGTACTCGAGGAGATCTCGCTCGCTCTCTGTGTCTGTTTTTCTCTCTCCCTCTGTAAAATACTTTGCAGGCCCAAACCACCCTGCGGTTACAGAAAAAAAAAAGAAAAAACACACTGGGTGTAAAATGATCCCAGCCCTGTAAAATTAGAAAAGGGGAGGAAGAAAAATGAGCGCACCCAATGTGGCATGTGAACTAATGATGGGTTGGTGGGGTGTTGGTTTTGGTGGGGAAGCTAAAAGACCGACGATGCGTGTGATGCAATCATCACCTTTCGTCCAGCGTATGGTTAAAGTGGGCCGTGCCCCGGCAGTTTGCGGCGTGCCCGCAGGGTCATGCCAGGGCATGTGTGTGGGTGCTCGGCCGATGGAGGCAGGACGGGGCAGGAACAGGGCGGGGACGAGTTAGGGGGATGATAAAAGAAGAGGAGGACAAGAGGTGGGGGGGTTGATTGAGTGTGAGAGCGCGTGAGATGAGGAGAGCTGAGGAGACAGGGACGGACAAATGAATCGCGGGAGGAAATGGAAGGAGCCAATATGCACATAAACATGCATCAAGACACACACACACACACACATTACACACTCACAACCACTCCAAGTCACCCTATTATTATCATTATGCAAGTGTGACTGCAAATGGTCCCCCTGAGCAACAACGGGACTGAGCAATGAGCCCATAAACAGATATGGGCTATGGTGTAGCAGTGTTGGCATTTTTGATGAGGCAGCAGCCACACACACACACATACACACACAGAGACACACACTCCTCTTTCCCTTCGACCTCTGCTCTCCGAGGGAAGGCAGTGCGAGCACACAGCCTGCCGGAGGGACTGAGCGACAGTGCGCCCAGCTGCATGCCAACTGCGCCCGCGGGCTGCCCTAACCCATGCACCCAAGGGAGCAAACAGCCTCTACCGCTCTCTATATCACCATCTCCCCCTTTCCTTCTCTTGTCCTCCCTCTCAGCCTCTCACTGTCCTTCTCCATCTCCCAATTGTTGTTAATCTCTCTTCTTTCTCATGCTGCACAGTCTCTCTTTCTCTTTCTTTCTGCACCCCGTCCTTCTCTCCCTCTCACTCTTACTGCCAGTCCTAGAGAGTGAGTGACAGGCTGTGAATTGCTCTGAGGCTATACCCAGATAAAAGGCAAGGAATGCACATAAGCGCACACACACACACACGCACACACGCACACACGCACACATGCACACATGC
>CAFUXE010000406.1:471409-489117 GCA_903364295.1 Serranus cabrilla
GACGAGTTCTTTCATCCGATGGCTCCTGATTTAAATCAAAAGACAGTTTTATTTGGTGCAAAGCTCTTGTGCAGCTGTCTGTGGTTAAACAAATTTTAACATGAGTGAACACAGGCTTAAAATAAAAAAGGATTCTGCTAAATTCGTATTTCTCAAAGTATGAAGAGAAGATTTTAGAGGGGCAAAATGTTGTCGGTAACAAAGAAAATGATCGATACTGTGTGGGTTTTTTGGGTCTTTCAAAATAAAACTCAGGTATTAAAACTATAATATATGCATTGTACACATGGTCAGTGTATATTTATGTATATAGCTGGATAGAGTCTGACCAATACGGGATTTTTGGGACTGATACCAATTCTAGAGTGGAGGAAATTCACAGATTATTTATAATGCAGTTGATACAGTGAATTTTTGAGCTCTAATAAAAAATTTTTTTTAAAATCTAATCTAAATATATCATTTTTCCACGTAAAATAAATATGCAAAAGGGCTCAAAAGGAAGCTTTCTGAAACAAATAACTTTATAAAAGAATTTTTAACATTATTATACATCATTCAACCAATGTCCAGAAATTAAAACTGTGAAAATAAAGAACTAAATAAAATAAGCTAAATAAACAGCAGGACTGTATGTTCAATATGAATTGATTTTAGACAATTACTGGCGTGTATCAGACAGCCTATAATATGCCCATACAGACAGATCCTGCTATGACCGTGATAGGCCAATATTGTCAGTAAAAAATCGTCTGACCGATAAAGTGGTCGGGCTCTAAAGCCGGAGCACTAATACAAAAGTCAACCACCCCAACGATTGTATGTGTAAAAGCGTTCTGGCCTGCTCTTGTTGAGACACATGCTCCTGTCTTTTGTGCCAAATGATAGGCCGTACTGCAGAGTGTGTAATTATTGTAACAAGCCTTCTGTCTTACCCCGTGTACACCAATGACGAGGAAGCATTCACAAAAACAAACAGTGACACTGATGACTGATGCTTGCTCTTAGATGCTCACATTTAAAGGCTACCAAACCATGAGACTCCTTTCTGTGCGTGGACCTATTTTTTTCTTTTCATGTGCTCTCCCTTTTCAGTGTCATTGACTGCTTTATGCCAGATATAAAAAGCAATGCATGGCCAACGAAGCGCATAATGGGCAGATTTGACTAACGTGTCAGTGCAGAGGAGTGAAAAAGAGGAGGGAGGGAGGGAGAGGCAGACGAGAGGAGGAGGGAGATAGAGAGATTGAAGGAGAGGAAAAAGGAGAAAAAGGAGAGGAAGAGAGACAGATCGAGGCAGAGGGGTGGTGACCTGTGCCCTATCCTACAACTGAGGTAGCCGCCCTGGCATCTGCAGGCACAGCAGGCATCAGATGACATGCTACACGACTCACAGGCTATGACTGGAGTAGATTGGACCGGCACATTCATGCTGAGTCGAGGTAGAGAGACTCCGCTGTCACATAAAGTGACTCTCTGTCAAATGAAAACAGATGATAAACTGAGTGGACGTCCAGTCTGAATCAGTCTGAATCACAACCAAAGCCACTATGAGCCGAATCCAGGCAGGTTGAGTTAAAAACCCGCGTGGAGAGATCCAATGGAACAAGCATCGGGAGTCCGACCACGCATCACCCCCTCAACCTGACTCACCGGATTCGTTTGAAGCTGACATGACCGACGCTACGGACCCCATTGAGAGTCTTCGCTCTGAGCCTAATTCTCCACTCTGTCATGTGAATCACGTACACCATGAGCGTAGTTGACTCCAGCTGATGTGTGCTGACATGTAAGTGCCCATAGTGTGAATGTTAAATCCGGCACTGTGCTTCCGTCATCCATGTGTAAACTCCATGCTGTGTATGTGTACAGCGCTCAGCCCTGCTGCAGATGATGTAACTTGAATTCATCAGAGGTCAAGCGTTTTCTATAGATAACTACTGGACTCTGCATAATGTAATGAGTTCATTAATGTGGCAGTAACGTCTTGCAAAGATCAACATACTGTAAATGCCTCAGGCTTACATAAATACTGTCTGCAGGAAGATGCTACAGCAGTTTATGGTAGAAATAACTAACTCTAAATTCATATGCTCAATAGACATAGACCGCCACCTCAGGTAATCTTTCATTACATCCGACGTGCAACTTGGAAATGTAGTACCATCCATTCTCCTAAACCGCTTATCCGAACTTGGGTCCCAGCTGACATTTGGCGAGAGGCGGGGTACACCCTGGACAGGTCGCCAGACTATCACAGGGCTGACACATAGAGAGAGACAAAAACTCACACTTTCACTCACACCTACGGGCAATTTGGAGTCAATTTAGACGACTGTGGGAGGAGGCCGGAGCTGACATGGGGAACAGCAAGACCACTACACCACCGTGTAGCTTTTCTACCAGTCATGGGAAACTAATAATGGATTACAATGACCAGATATCCAGGAGACAATATTTGTTGTCCAGGAAAATATTGTTGTATTTTAGCTAACTGTTGGTAGGACTAGCTGCACAATGTGACACTTCTTAGCGGCTGTACCGGATGCTAAACGGAACAGAAAAACCCTTTTCATTTTGGCCCCCGTGTCAGTCAATCTAGCTGTTCAAATTTGTAGCAATCAATTCGGTATCAACTCTATTTTTTTCATAATGAATACTCAAAGACGTTGAGTTGGAATTATCCAGCTAGCTGACTAACTTCATGCTGATGGGTAGAATTTGGTTATATTGGAATTAATGGGCTTACTATGTGGGCGCCTCACAAAGTACCAAGCAACAGCAAAAAAACAGGCTGCAGAAAACACAATGTAGCAATTACAGGAAGCACACAGGTAGCTGCATCTTCCAGTATGTGTTGACAAATGACATACAAAATATGTCATTTTCTGCCACTATGGGTCTCTCAGTCAATTGATAACAAAAGAGTTTCAGTTTGGTCCAGCTGCAGTTTGTAGCACCTGCGGTCAGCGCCTTCCAGTTAGTTTTCCTTCAGTGGTTATTATTCAGGAGATTTTTTACCAGGAGTTGAATTATCTGCAGAGGTCTTCCCTCCTCCAAAAAACCCCCCACAAAAAAAACAAAAAAAAGACGAGGTGAATAAAACAAGTGGAAACACTGAATAAAGCAGTTTCTCCAATGCTGTTGAAATTAAACATGCTGCCACCTTTATGAAGACTGAACATTGACAGAAACATATGGGATAATATAACTAAACAACACATAATATATAATATAGGTCTAGTTGTTTTTAATGCAGAAAAGTTGCATATTATACCTTTAAAAACAAATGCAAGAGCTTCATTTGAAGTGATGTAAGATTCTGTCTATTGGATCAAACTGGATACATCATGTATTCTGCTGTTCAGAACTTGATTCAGCTTCCAGTCACTTTCCTCCTCGTTTCTCTGAAAGTGCAACACCTCCACTGCTGGCAACGTAGAGAATACGCTTGGTGCTCTGCCTATTTTCACACCTTTCACACCTGGCCAATCACTCTAGAAAGCGGGGGTGACTGTCAAATTTTATGCTTTGGAGAGTCAAAAAAAATTGGGCAAAAGACAGCCCATTATCCGACCCTCTAAAAAGTGGCTTTTTCGTTTCATGAGACTGTCCAAACGGCATGTCTGAATGACCATGTAACCAGCTTAAAGGGTTTCAAATAAACTACGTGGAAAGTCCTGTCAGACCAGGCATGTAGCAACACCTACGAGAGCACTATGTGTCTTCTGAGGACAGTCAGTTCAGTTCAGGTGAATGAGATCAACATGCTTCTTTTTTGGGTGAAGCTGTTTAGTCAAACATCAGGAAAACAGTTTCCTGATTTCTAGCTTTGAAATAGTTTTTGTTTCATCATCAATAACTGGCTTTAGCCATGAAAATAATGCACCTAAATTTGTAAACTGGTCTTCCCCTTTTACTGCTGATGAACCGTGGCGGCCGTGATTGGCTCCAGATGTCTGCTTTTTTAGCCTTGTCGTTTTCTGATGGTTGGCCACTGCGCTGCATGAACACATAGTGGAAGAATACTGGTTTGTGGGCAGACAGACGTGCAAGGAGCAGGTGTATGCCGTAGTGGTGCAGTCCTGGTCCCCACCCCCCAACCCTCTGCTGTTTAATGACTGTGGTACAGCCCTCCACTGTGGCTTCGCCCCACCCCTCCTGCCTTTCTGAGCGTTTGAAATGTGCCAGCCAGATGTTCTGGGCTTACACCTGTAGGAGACACAGTCTTTGACATGGTCTCTGTGGATCTGTGATGAACACACACGCACACCGGTATAACCACGTATGCATGGCCGTGCACGCTTCCAGATGTACATATGTCCATGTGCCCGGCAGAAGTGCATGCTCACGGATATGCCACAAGATGTATCAGCAGCCAACAAGCAGACACACAAAAAGATAGAATGAGTCACACACACATCCGTCTTTAACCCCTCATTTATCACCGTTCACTCACCCACAGCTTGGCTCCAATGTGGATTTCAGGACGCCGGTAGGGTGGCGGGGCAGCCAGATTATGCCACCCTGGTGCTATACACCTCTCTCCCACGTCTCAGCCTCCCTCTGCCTCCTTTTCTCTTTCGATATTGTGTGCCATTACGCTTTAGCATTTTGTAACTGGAGACTGTCTGTCTGGCTGGTGTAAGCTAATGGAGAAGAGCGAGTGTATGGAGGGGCTATAGGAGAGACAGTCTCCCTTCCTCGCATGCTGCTGTCAGAAAGCATACGGGCCTGATTAACGACAACAGCCACAATAGCTCTTTATGCATTCTCTCCCCACTGCTGGCCCGCTGCCAACTCACCCTCAGGGAGGGAGAGGTATACACGGTGTGAGGAGTGTGTGTGTGGCAGAGAGAAAGTGAGGAAGGTGAGGTATGTAATATGTTCTGATTTTCTGTGTGTGAGAGAGAGAGGTAGGTGCAAGGTGGAGCATTCAAAGAGTGCTAAAGACAACAATGAGATGCTACAAATCCAATTCACAACTTCCCCAATCCACAACACCAATCTTCTCTGTGAAATCATAAAAATCTAAACAGCTCTTTGTTGTGGTGTCTTATACCTATAATGTCTATTAACAACTCTTAAAATGACCTAGACGTAACCCTTGTTCTAAGCAGTGAAACTAGTCGGGACTGTTGTACCAAATATAATTGGGAGTTGGATGAAAATAGCCCTAAAACTTTAAATCTCTTTAAGGTTGTGTTTTGGGTCTCAAGTCTCCACTGATGCTGAATACTTGTGGGTGAGTGTTTGCGCGTGCCTGTGTGTGTGCATATGCATGTGCAAATGTGTGTGTGCGGCTAGCTAGCAGCTATCTCCCCTCGCTCCTAACACAGAAAGGTTGAGAAGAGCCATCTTTCATCTCCTCTGCATCATCACAGCGTCTGCATTATTAATGGCCCTGATTACTGTAATCAAAAATTCTTATTTATTTGGAGGAGTCGGAGGAGGGGGAGGAGGCAGCGAGGCCTGGGCTTCTCTCTCCAGACAAAAAACCTTTGGTCTCCAGCTTTAATTTTTCAGAAATAGAGATGCCGCAGTGCCCTATCTTCCCCAAGTTCGGAGCTAAGCTAGTTAGGCGCACATAAACATGCAAATACTGAGGCACAGACGTTCAAACTTTTTCTTTCTCAGCCTTTGAGCATCACGTACACTTGCATACACAAACACACAGCTGCAGTGGGATGCACATGCGCGCACACACATAGAAGTAACTGTCAATAATAGCGTCTTAACGAAGACAATCATCTAGACCTCCAGACAGCCAAAACGATAAAAAGCAGAACGCACTCATCCCTGCCTTTCATCTGGTTTTGAGCTTCTTTTCCACCTCCTTTCCCTCCTTCAATAAAGTCTGTCTGTCTCCTTGCCTTCCTCATTCTCCTCCTCCTCCTCCCTTGCTTCCTCCACCATCCACTCCACCCTGTCTAATCTTTCCAGGCACTGCCATTTGCATGCAAATAGTCCATTACCCAGTGGCAGGGAGACACAGCCAGGAGCTCACTACTAGGTAATCAAGGACAAAAGAAGTGCAGGAGAGATGCGAGAAAAGAAGGGGGAAAAAAGAGAGAAAGACAGAGCAGGGAAAGAGGGAGAGCAGTGAAAGATCACAGGTGAATTAACATTAAGAAAGAAAGGCACAAAGCGACTTGGCAGACGAAAGAAAGGAGAGTTGAGGCAAGGACAGGAGAAATACAGCGCGACTAGCGGGGAGATGACGTGTTTGAAGGGGTGATTGGAGGCAAGGATCTTTGTAATGGAAAAGTTACAAGTTAAGTTGAAGACTGGAATGAGCGGAGTGCAGCTTTGAGTGTGAGACGGATCAAAGAACACTTTATTGCAGCTTGTCAGCCTGTCAATCTACTGCAGGTTTATAAAATAAAAGTGTGTTACACTGAAGTAAGCATCCAAGGGGAAATGTTTCTCCCTGCGTGTTTTGTCTGCATCTTAAAGAACAGCTTGCAACAAATAGCTTGTCACTGTGGCAGTGCCCATAAAAGGGCACATTTGTAGCATTTGGAAAAGGTACATTTCAAAGAAATTAAAGGCATACTTTGACATTTTAAATATATTTTTTGTCAGCAGATATTTGTCACATTGAGAGAAAAACATCGGTTCGGCACTTTCTGTTGATAATGTTCGCATTGTTAATATTCCCCACAACAAGTCCCGCGCTAATAGCGTGTTTGGCGTGATCGTGAAGGACAAATGTAGAAACATTTTTTGAAAAGTGTTGACGAAAATGGTCTTTTCAAATGTCAATGTCAAATAATGTCAATGCATCCCTTTAAAGTACATATTTGTTACACGAGGTGCATTAAATGTCCCTAATAATATAAACCATGACTGTTTAAATTTCATACATATATCCTGGATAGAGCAAGGTATCCAATATGATTATATACATAGTGCTGAAGCAATTAGTCAGTGCTTGATTGGAGAAACAACAGAAACTTAATTGACAACAATTTTGACGATTGTAAGAAAAAGTAAAAATGCCAAACACTCACTGGTTTCCGTCTTTTAAATGTGAGGATTTCCTGTTTTTCTCTGATTTCAAGCTTTCTTCATTGAATATCCATCTTTAGAATGATCTTTCTTTGACTGTGAGAAAGACAAAACAAGCTAATTGATGAATGCCGCTCTGGGTTCTTGGACAATTTTTAATTATTCACCACTTTGTGTCATTTTATAGACTGAATGACTTATCTGATCTAGAGTCCAATGGCATTTTTAGCCAAATGCTAATATGCTGAAAATAATCATGCCAACATAGTGTTGCTTATATCTTAGTTTTGCATGTTAGCATGCTAACGTTTGCTAATAGGTTCAGCTGAAGAAACACGCTGCTACTGTAACAAAAAAAACAGGAAATATGAACGATAGATAAATGATCACAACAGACATTAACTGTTGGGTTTATCATTATTGATTTATTTCTAAAGTCTCTAAAAAGACACCTGCAAGTTTGATTTAAAACCAGCGATGGAGCGCTGCACGGTAACATTAGCCTTTCAAGCTCAGTTTCCAAACCATTCCTTTGGATCTAACCCCCATCACTTTTCTAGTAATTGGGAAACAGCAGTCAAGAATTTTGTTGGTCTTGAGAAGCTGCAGCGTTAATTAACTGACACACCGTAACCTACACTCACCGGCCACTTTATTTTGCTAGCGTGGTGCACTTAATAAAGTGTTGGTGGAGTCTTCTGCTGCTGAAGGCCATGTGGCCTTTTTCTCATCTCAAACCAGTCTGGCCATTCTCCTCTGACCCCTGGCATCAACAAGGCATTTTCTCCCAGAGAACTGCCGCTCACTGGATATTTTCTCTTTTTCGGACCATTCTCTGCAAATCCTAGAGATGGTTGTGTGAGAATATCCCAGTAGTAGTTTCTGAAATACTCAGACCAGCCAACAACCATGCTAGATCCAAAGTCAATTAAATCACATTTCTTTCCCAATCTGATGCTTCAGCAGGTCGTCTTCACCATGTCTATATGCCTAAATGCACTGAGTTGATGCCAAGCAGTTGAACAGGTGTGCATGATAAAATGGCCAGTGAATGTATGTTGTACGTTTACTGCCAGAATGACAACTTACTACTAAACTTTTTCCCTGCTAATTCTCTTCCACACACATAGCAACAGGCGGCGGTTGGGTTCGATGGTGGAAAACCATTCTCGGAAGTTGTTGATGGCTGTTTTTCATAATTTTCTGACATTTTATAGAGTAAATGATTCATCCAAAAAAATATTGCTAGATTATGCAAACTGAAAACACTGTTAGTTGTACTTCATGATAAAGATTTGTAATACATTCTCGTCATTTATACTTTTGCCAGCCCTTCATCTAGTCTAAATGAACAGAGTTTCCTCAGCTCCTCTTGAGCACTGCAACAAGATATGTTTGCATGTAAAAGCTAGATTTTGTCAGTTGCATGGAAAATAAGATTGCCTCCTAATTAGGAAAAGACCATAAACGGATGATGACATCTCAAGGAAACATCTTAAGTAGTCAGGGATTTCACTTTGCCTTTCTGCGTCGACCATCCCTCTGTACCTGTCTGCATAACCCACATAACCTTCTTGATAACCTCTCGCAGCTTTTGTTCCACGTCGGTGTCACCCGCTACGTTTGTCTCAGTCAGTGCCTCCCCCTCTCTCTCTCGATAGATGCTGGAAGTAGCTAAACTTCTTCTTATAGGAGAAGAAGAAGTGCATGAACGTCAAAGGAAATGAGCCCCCACCGCCGCCACCACCTCCGAGCCTCTCCTGTCCCCCCTCCCCTCCTCCTCTCTGCGAAGCGGTTGATTGCGGCCCGTTTGATGTCCTAAACGCGGCGTGCTAAGATTTGCTCTCTGTTCCTCGCCGAGCGCGTTTGAAGCTCTGCATGAGCGACACACATTTTCGACGTTACACTCTGCTAAAACGGGCAATTATTTTTTTTCCCCCCTTTTTTATGTTTGGCTTTAGAATCGCAGCGCATAAGGAGGGGGTAGAGGAGAGAGACAGGGAGCGATGACTTGCACCCACACATTCCTCTAACTAAGACGTAAATATGCATGGTGCAAAGACCTTTCTTCTAAGACAGGCACTTTACTGTTTCCTAAACTTTTTTTTCTTTATTTCTGTCACAAGCATTACTGAAATTACACCTCCCGCAGATATCACCACCATGCACCTATTAAGACCCATATATTACTGTCAGTAGTGCTTGGTTGAACCTGCCTCAACTACTTCTCAGCATCTCTAAGCACTTTCATAAGCTTCCTCTGTCGATCGTGGGAATATAAAAGAGTCCTTCGTGATATAAGTTGCTGCAAAGGGGTTTTATGCATTGTACGAAACGCTACTGAAGCCGCCCCAGGCTCGCTTCTTTCTACACCCACTACAGCAGCTCTAAGACAGTGGCTTGGGAAAAAAAAAGCTCTAGCCTTGGACCTGCTCCTCACCCACTCACTCATCTCTATGTGAAGCAAGGTCACCACTTATGTAGGTTTATCATTTCACAGACCAGAGCTGCAGAGCTCTCTCAGACTATGATATCTCCTTGGCTGCGGGTTCAGCTCGGTGTACATTGGTAACATATGAAAACACACACACACTCACACGAGCACACCCGAGCGTATATACACACACTGAGAGACACACTTCTCTCAGAGCTTGGCCTGTGCCCAGCACTGCACTCCCCTTTTATGACCCTTGCTTTATGGTTTATTTAAAAAGTAACAGTCCCTTTATAGGTCATTAAAGCAGAAATAAAAGACAGCAGACGGCCTGCAGTGGATAGAGGAGTGAGCAGACGCCAGCCAGATTGGCTTGAAAGCCACACACACACATACACGCGTAAATACAAACGTATGCAAGGGTGCATCCAAGGCCAGGGGTTGTGACCCTCCTGGTGAGAGTGGGTGGCTGCACATCATCACTTTACACATCATTACCCTGGTCGTATACTGTGCCATGACAAAGTGTAAGGACAAATAAACACATGTACAGCACACATGTACATACACAGCTATACAGAGACAGATTAATTACACCATCCCAAGACGGATAAATAAAGATGGTAATACATGCAAATACGCAGCTAATGCGAGCGCACAAACACACACGTGTAGTAAAGAGGATGCTCGCAGCAAACAACCTGGTTGGCTTCACGTGTAATTTTATCCTTTTTAGGTTCTCTCTCTCTCTCCCCCCCTCTCAAACTTACCCTCACACTTTGACCTGAGCATGATGGCAAAATGGGCATGATTAACTGTACAGAAATGTCAGCTGAGAATAATGGCGGAAATGTAATTACTGAATGAATGTGGTCCACGGAGAGACGAGGAAGACAGAGAGGAAAGGAGAGGCAGAGAGAGACTGCGATTATTACATTCATTGAGGGTACTGGTGCAGTGTGTAGTTGGAACAATATAATCAATGCATACATTTGTGCAGATTTGTGCAGAAGTGAATGTGCTGGGATGATTATGCTTATAAATACATCAATGATGCCCCGATGTTCTATATTAAAATAATATACATTTTTGCACATCATGTCCATAAAAGGGCAAACTAATACAACTTAACTAATAGTAAAGGTATATTTATTTCAGCATAACACATCTTTTAAAAGATCTACATGCCTGCACATTGCAAAATAATAAAAGGATGCCCTGCACTATAAAAGTTAAGGACTGTACACCTCTCTCTCTGTGACTTGGTTGGTATTGGAATTAGCCCAATATACACCTTTTGACAAGGCAGTTCCTGGGCTGGTTTGGAGCTAAAACCAAAAACTGGTTCCAGAGCAAGCACCAACTCTTTTCTGGTCTCAGCCACCAACTGCTTACCGTGAGCGTCTTTGGGTTTCATGAAAGGCGCTATATAAATCTGAGCTATTATTGTTATTACCTCAGGGGCTGGGGGCGGAGTTATCGTGACACACAGTACCAACGAACATGTATCATAAATTTGATTTGATTTGTTTAACTGCAATGTGATTGATACGGGGTTGGTTCGCAACTTGAACCAACTGGGAACCATCCCAGCACTAGAACTAGCTTCAGGTTGGTCAAAAAGGGGTATTAGCAAACAAGCTAACTAGCCAGCTGCTAAATTAGCAAAATTTTAAAAGCTTAATTCACACATTCTTGTCACAGCGTCACAAACACATTGCTTTATCACAAGATAAATGACAACTTTTTCTCTGCTAATCTTTTTGTAACCAGTATAGCATGAAACATGAATTAGCAATCTAGCTAACTAGCTCCCGTCTGCTATCATCCCAGGGAAGCAGTCTGCCAGTGGAGGGGAGTGAGACCATTCTTGTCTATTTGGTGGTCTGATTAAAAGCAATAACCACGGTACTGTAGTGTTTTTTTTTCCACAATCAAATATTTATCTCATATTTGAATATCTGCTTTTTTTGGAAAGAGAAAATATATTTGGTTTGAAAATATTTGACAGCTGGACCACAAACGCACGTTTCATTTGAGCACAAACACAAACACACCATTGTTGGTTTGTTCCTAACAAGCATATGCTCAAATGACTCAGGGTGACACATCTGAACTGCTCCATACATCCAATAAGCTCCATGATTGATTGTGACCCTACAGTACCATTAGAACTGCTCGCGACTCTTTCTGCCATCGTCAATCTTAATGCATATCTTTGCTGAAATACATAGATAATAAAGAGATTTGCTGCTTAAATTAGGACTTGCAGTGTATTTGTGGCAATAAGTAGCATGAGTTATTGAGTGTTAGCTTGTATGTGAAATGATAGTTCTGCATCAGAAATTTTCTGAGACTATAAATAAATATCCGTCTTGTTTAGTGTTTAGTGTAATGTCCTTGGACTGATGTGTGGAGGATGGTTGTGAGCAAACATGTGTAATTGTGTATGAGACAAAGACAGGGGAAGAAAATGACACTGAGCAGCTGTGAACAAGATGGTATGTATGTACAGAAGAGAAAACACAAGAATTAAAAGGCTTCTGTTAAGAACGGATTTAATTTTAAGTTTCCACACATAGAATTATTATTTTTTCTCACCAAAAAAACCTTTCTCTGTGTGGAAAAAGGTGGTGTTGGTGTGTAATGCGTTATATTTGTGTTAAGTGTGCGTGTCGTATCAGTGTGTGCATGTTGGAAGCGTTTGCTTTCAGGAACAGGGTTGCTGCAGCCCTGCTCTCTCCCTCTCTATCAGCTCATCTCTCTCTCATCTAACCGACCATAGAGCGAGGGGAGGGAGAGGGAGATAGAGAGAGAGGGCGCAAGAGAGAGAGAGAGAGAGAGAGAGAGAGAGAGAGGGCGCAGAGAGCAAGGCCATAGTCTTATTAGTGATAATGAGAGAGAGCCACTCTGCCAATTTACATCCGTAATCTGATATTAGCTCCTGCCACCCGCACTAAAGGAGCACACACACACACACGCACACACACACAGATGTAGACAGGCGTGCACACATTCGCAGGCGGCGGACGCACACACACTCACACACATTTTAAATTAGTTATTCATATTCATGAAAAAGAGCAGAACTGCTTTTGGGTGAAAACTATGGTGTCCCCTGAGGACAAAGGCAATACACTCCAGATACAGAAATATCAAAACACGGACTAGACTCAAGGTAGTGTTGGTAATGCTAACTCTAACTGTAACTACCAGGTTGTAATTATTTCTATCAGTGGTTATTTTTTAAATCTTGTATGTATTCTAATATATGCAGCAGATTTGCAGTGCATTTCTCTTATTTTTGTGTTTTATTCTTGCAAAACCCAAGAATGCATGTGTACCAAATGTCAGTTATTCAGTTAAAGATCCTTGTTTTTAACTATATAACACTGTACTTTTGATCCATAAGCATCCAATAAGCTTTTGAAAGAAGATGCTGGGGATTGGCAATACATTGATGTTATATCAATATTATCATATCAAACAAGATAGTCTAAGACATCTTCACATTATTATTTGAGTGATTATTCGTGTAAGTTCCCTGGTTTTACAGTAAATGGATTTTTCTGAACTTACAAGACTGTTTTCGCTTATCTATTATTTGCCTTTACCCTTTTACTTAGTCATTATATCCACATTACTGATAATTATTTATCAAAAACCTCACAGTTGGTCATTTACCATCAGCTTTCTCCTTCTCCAAACTATCGATACTATATCGGCCTTCAGCCTCTATTTATAAGGAAGAGCCTGAAATTGTTAATCTGAAACTAAAATATTCATCAAAATAAGGATGTACAGAAGTGTCTATATGAAAGTGAAGAATACTTGGAGACACACTGTTTGAGTTATGGACAAAGGTCTGTGACCATCAGTGTGCTTGAATTCCACCTTTTCATTGACATGATTACATTTTTCCTATGCACCTGTCCAATATGTGTGCTATTATAATGGTAAGCACTTACTTTGTCATATGAGAGCGGACAACAGGTACACATCCAAGGAGAAGGCCTTGTGAAGACAGTAACGCATGCTCCTGCAGACAAAACACACATATTGACAAATTCATTTAAACGCTCTTATACATGCGAATTCGCTAAATGACAAAAGAAAATGAATCTTCAGCCTTTTTTTCCAAATCAACAACTGATGGATCCAGGAAACGTATGGATAAAAGAAAGCAGATTCTCTCAGGCGAACACTGAAGGACTTGGTTGCACACGATTAGTCCTGGCAACATGTTCATGAATATTCCATCTAGACTAGAGAAGTAAATCTCTCAATCACTCTCATTCCCCCGTGTTAAAATTACACCCAAACCACCCAGAATCAGCCTAATTGTCAAAATCACTTAAGCATGTATGGCAGGATCCCCACCGCCTATCCACAGGCTACAATGGTGACAGAGCATTATGCACGCCAGAGGGGGGACCTTTTAGCTGTAACATAAAACACTTAAACATACTGTCAAGTATTGAAGCAACTCTCTGAAATCAATTGCCTCCACTACAGGCTGTGGTTTCATTCCTCTATATCCACGTAGAGGGGACTCCATGATGCACTAACATGTTGTGGTAGACGTTCCTGTTCATAATACTTAATTTTTCACTAATTTGCCAACGCCGTTTCCACAAATAGAGCCCTATACCATAATGGAAAGTCCCCCGTGTTTCGCTGGAGGTGCATTCGGCATCAAAACTTTCTCCAGCTTTCTTGCGGTTATAAACATGACGAAGAGTTCAAACTGGGACTTGTCCGTCCAGAGCACCTTCTTCCTGTCAGTGTTTGTGCTCTCTGGCAGATCTGAGGCGTTTCTGGATGTTTGCAGGCCTCAATAATGGCTTCTTAGCAACTATTCTTCCCTTTAAGCCTTGTTCCATCCAGGCAGTCATCTGCTTGTGGTCATTCTGGAGACTTTCTCAGACTGATCTGAGATCTGAATCATTCATCTCCGCCTGAAGACCAGCAGTGGTCTTCCTTCTAAAAAATGTTGACATCTGCTTCAGCTAACTTTTGTTTCCTGCCTCTTCCTTGGCACATTTTTGTAAGTACCAGTCTTGGAAATTGAATCCAAAGCATACTTGACCACACTTTATGTTTCTCTGTATTTGTCTCAGAGACCATCCAGCATCATGAAGTGCTTTAATGTGGACTTTTATTTTCAGTGAGCTCTCAACGTTTAACCATTTTCAACAGGAATGAGGAATTTCAAACTGAATTCACCTTGTCATGCCCACATTTGAGCCGGTTCACTGGGCTTCTCTGAGAAGTCAGAAATTAATCAAGCATAACATTCAACCACGGAAACTAATTTTTCTGTTCAGGAATGCCAGCAAATAACTATAATTTGACATCTTAATCAAGAAATAATAATGTGCTTTACTATTTTTTAGTTCAATTTGAAAATTCCTGGATAAGAATAATGATTTTGGTTAAAGTGCTTCAACATCATGATGTATAAAGCATCACAGATTCATAAAAAAATATTTTGGTGATTATCAATGCTGTTAATTTAGGGCATGAACGTTACATTGGGTGGTGGTCTAATAAATGTGTTAAGCACTGCAGATGTGCAGGAATCTTCAGTATTTTATTACAACCTGTTTGCAGTTCTTCTAAATCTGTAGATATACGTTTTTCAGTGGACAGGAACAACTAAATTGATTAAATAAATGTAGCTGAGTGTAAGTATTATATATTTCTCTGAGATTTAGTGGAGTAAAGGTTCCATAAAAGGCACATTCTTAAAGTACAGGTACCTTGAGTACTTCCCCTGCAAATGCCAGGACTTGATTTCTGAACATGTTTTGCCATTTTATGGCTCAGACTATCTTTCTACTTCATGTATTGATAAAAAAAAATATTATTTTTAAAGAATATAAAGCCTTTTTTAAGTGGTTCTGCTATGAAGCGGCTTTATTCTCAAGGCTGAAGAAGACCCTTTTCATCCAAAAGAGCAGAAATCTGGAGGTACTCCAGTCTTCTGTCAGCTTTAATCTTGTATTTTGGACCATATGTAAATATGATATATGTGGATAAAGATGTCTAGTCATCCGTCAGCATGCTGAGTCAGAGTCTGGCTCCAAATTGGGGTATCCATCACGTTAGAGAGAAAAACACATTAATTGGATTTAAAACAAATATGGTATAGCTTGAATGATGGTGTATGACTGTGGGCTCCTACTCGACCAAAAGGCAACTACCACCTGACCTTGTGATGTTTTAATTATTTTTGAGCTATTAAAACTGTGATTTAACATGGATGGCACATTTTAGAATAATCTCAGAGACCTTCTGGCCTTTCAGCTCTCCCGCTTATTGCTTTTAATATAAACCTGTGACCTCAAAATCTGTCTTAATCTGACACTTGTTCCACAGTTTCCTTTTAGCATTAACCCTACCGGCATTAACCTTACTTAGTGCCTCAAAGTGCCTAAACCCTCTTACCTTCGAGTGTGGAGAAAAATAGAGCCAACCTAAGCATTGTGTCTGTGAGTGACTTCTTCTTCTACCTTTCAATATTGTGTACGCTGTCTCCTCTGCACACTGCCAATGCACTGTACCACACACTCTTTCTCACCAATTACCTGTCTGTATCTCTCCGTCTGTGTTGTGTGATTGAGAGAGGGTGTGAGAGGAAGAGAAAGTGAGGATGTGTCTATGTGTACGTTTATTTGTGTGTGTGAGCATACCTGCATATGGGAGTGAACGCGCGCGTGTGTGTGTGTGTGTGTGTGTAAGAGAAAGAGAGAGAGGATGTGTGTCTGCGTCTCATTCTTCTGCCTCTGTTTCCCCTCCGGATCTCATGTATAATTTATGGAACCTCTCATGAATATGCTAATTAGCCAGTGTGCAGGGAGAGGTGAGAGGGCTTCCCCTGTTCTATTCTTACATTCGTCTGATGAGAGAGGGAAAGAGAGAGGGATGGAAAAGAGAGAGAGAGAGAGGGAGAGGGGGGGAGAAACTGGGAAAGTGTGTGTTGCTGCTGGAGAGGAAAGGGAATAAGTGAATGAGGGGAAAAGACGAAGGGCAGGGAAGGAAAACGCTGGAAGGAGAGAATGTGGAAATACATTTATGAAATCCCCGGCGTTCGACAAATAAGCATTGTGGCAATATGGACGGTGGCGAGCCCATGTTGTGCTATATTGTGTTGGAGACAAATGAATCACCCATGCTGAGGGGACGTGGAGAGGCGAGATTGGAAGAGGTAGTGAGAGAAACTGGGAGATGAGAAGGGGGGGAAAAAAAGGGAGAAATAGTTGTCATTGTTCCATCAGCATTTCAGTCGTGTTTTTGAAAGGCTAGACAGGCAGGCAAATAGGGCCGTTATTCCAGTTTCAATTGCTTCTCCCATAAATAGATGATAGGTGCCAAGTTTCTGAAGAGATGCTGAAAAACACCCTTCTGAGTATCGTTCGAGACAAAAGGCAAAAAGAGGGTGACGCAAGCCCCTAGCACTAATCAGATAAATTGCAGAGAAAGAGAGGTAGAAGGTAGAGAGATTAATCCAATAGCTAACAAACTAGCAAACTAAACATCAAACGCCTCGTCTTCAAAGTTGCGTAACATGAAAAACCCTTTAAACCACATCAAAACCCTCACAGACAGCTGAGGGAAGATCTCACTCTCCTTTCTTCTCTCTTTCTCTTGAACTCACTGTCAGTCTATCTGCATGCCTCCCTCTCTCTCCCTCTCCCTCTCTGTCTGTCTTTTTGTCTCACACTCAACCTCTCTCACTCTCTCTCACCCATGTGTATCTCTTCTTCTGTCTCCCTCTCCTCTACTACCTCCCCTCTGGAGTTCAATCATGAGGAGAGAGTCTCATGTGAAATAGTGCATGACATGCAATGTGTGTGTGTGTGTGCGTGCGTGCAAGCCGGTGCGTGCACGATGTTTGCATGAATGCATACAGTTGAGTTTGTGCATGTGTGTGTGTTTGAGGGGATATATGAGCGTGTGTGTGTGTGTGTCTTCCCTCCTGGCACCCTCTGGGTAGAGAGAGCATTCCAGCGGGCAGCTCATGATTCAGCATCTGTCGCCCAGCTTATGTAAGAGAGCAGACACAGGCTGACTGACTGAGTTAACTGACTGACTGGATGAACGGCTGAGTTCCTGACTGAATGACCAACTGACTCAGTAAACAAACTGACTGATTTACTGAAATTTCAAACTTAAAAAAAACCCTAAACTGTCTGACTTGACTGATTGGCTGTCTGACTTTTATATCTTTCTGACATAACCATTTCCATCAATATAAACT
>CAFUXE010000406.1:490479-531153 GCA_903364295.1 Serranus cabrilla
AAGGTAAATGCAAAACTCTGCAGAGAGAGCTCCATAAGAGTGCAGATGAACGACAAGGTAAGCTGTGGCTCTGCATGGAAACTCTTACATGGATCAGAAGATAATACCCTCTCCCTTGTAAAAGACGACATGATTTGACCGTTTTCCTTCTGGACTTTTCCCCCCGCTGTGATTGGAAACTGTTTTTTAAACACCACACTGTAGTGTTTTATCTGAATCAATCAATTTAATTTGTCACATAAAATCATAAAGGGGTATAATTCCAGGATATGTAATCACATCAGTTCCTTCAATTTGTGCATCATTTGTGCATTGACATTCCCCATCAGAACGCCTCCTCCTCCTTTCATTTTTCTTGTCGGAGTCATCTTCTCCTTCAGATCGGCATGCAGAAAAGGAGTCACCTGGTTAAAAAAAAAGATGGCATCCGGCACTCCAGGATCCAGCCAAGCCTCGTGGAACAGCACAGTTCCTGACATCCCGTTGGAAAGCGATGTAAGCACGTAGGCCGCCCAGCCCACCATCCAACACCTGCACCAGCCAGCAGGATGTCCGGCAGAGAAGATCCACATGGCACAATTTAATTTGTCCACAAAGCCAGTGTTTAACTCCTCCACACCTGCTCGGTGCCTCCTCCGATATAGAGACGAAACGAAATGGCTTATTTTTGGAGGCAAACCTGGCAGTTACGATAACTATGGGGTCTATTGAGAGTTAGCCTCTGGGATCATTGCAGAAAAGAAACATTTTTCTGATGAACACCACTTTTACAGAAGTAAAAAGTTAATTTTATGCATTTTATACTGAACTACTCCATGGACTTAAACGGCGTTCTCCGACAAGCTAACCAACAGTTCTGACAAGCTAGCGAATCTGTAGCCTAATAAATTGTTCATTAACGCAATCTACAATCTACAAGAGTTTGCAAGAGCTCTGAAAAACACCACTAGAGGCTGTAAGGACTAGTGAGCGCGTTCCTGTACGTGTCCAGAATGATGACGTTTAATGTCTGGATGTGACAACTACTGCAGTCTTATTTAGTCGCTTGATAGCAACCAACTTTTGAAGGAAAAATTCACAAGTGGAGTTATTAACTCACGTATTTTATGTCCTTAAACAAAAGAACATCTCTTAAGCTCATGTTAACCACAGACCTTATATCAAAACCTCATTGAGTTTGATAGGATAGACCCAAGGGCACTAAAATGCTAATTTACTTCCTGGTTTAAGAACTCTTTCCTGTGGCGCTCCATAAAGATGGATGTACAGTTGATGTAGACACAGAGAGGGTCTTGCTTGTCCATGTGGTCAGGACTGGTGCCCATTTTCTCCACCTTTTCTTTGATATTTACATTTTAAAACCTCGTCTGGTCAGAAAGCATGTCGGCAGGAGGATTGGTGAGTTAATTTCCCTATCTTAATGATCGACCCATAGTCGCATGCCAGCACAGGTTCAATGCCAATCACAAAAAGTTGAACTAATAGATGCAAAACGGACACAAAAAAACAGCACAAATTCTGCATAGATTTAGCAAAGCTCATGGAGGAGATCAACAACAACTGGCCAAGACTGAAATACACTTTGTCTGCTTAGTTGTGATGTCACTTTACTGACTATCTAGTCGATGCTGGCCAACTAACTAGTCATCCTCCTGATGTGACAGCTGTCAAACTACCTGAAGCCGGATGACTGATAGGTACGCTGGCTGCCTGGATGTCTGATTAAAAATCTGATTGGTTGGCTGGCTAGAGTGAGGCAAGCAAGTGAGAGAGAGGAGAGAAGAGAGGTGAGGCAAACCAGAGTTCATTACAGTAAACTTGGAGAGGCAGTGGTGACAGGCTGAGAGAGAGTGCAGAGACGGGAAGAAATTGAGAGTGGCATGAATACTCTGAGCCCCATGCAAATAGATGCAGTTACCTAGATGGCCTGCTCCTTATACAGACACAACAGAATAGAATCACAAACACAAAATGGAGAGTAGCTGGCAAACACACACAGAAAAACATCCACAGTGGAGGTGCACATACACACTGTGAGCGCTTTTTCTTTCTCTTTTTTTTTTTTTTAGGCTGAAGGTTGTCAGTGGCCGGGAGCACAGAGGACAGACTGGGCAGAGGTGGAGGGTAAGGTCGTGTGTGTACATGTGTGAAAGAAAGAAGGAAGAAAGACAGGAGGAGAGAAAGATCAACAAGAAATGAAGAATGTTGAAGGAAACTGGGAAGAGGAGATAGCATTCAGCAGTGTGACCTTCAGTGTCGGGCTGTGGGGAGGATCAACCTCTGGGAGACATGGGCGGCTTGGCAAAGTCACTCCTACACAGGGCTCACTGACAGACCGGGTCAGGCCAAACAAACACACACACATGCATGCAGAAACACACACACACACACACACACATTCTCACAGAAGCACCTCACACCCAGAGCCAGCCTGTAGCAGATACTCAGCCAATAGATATGAGGTGCAATAACACCCAATGTGAGTGGGTTCCTCTTGTCGCTTTACAAAAGAACACACCTCCGACAACACATGCACACATGTACACACTGCGCTCTCCAATTCACACATCTCACTTTAGTGGCCACAGACAGAGGGAGGAGGAGGACTGAAAGTAGAAGAGGAGGAGGAGGGGGTGACAGCGGGAGAGAGAGAGAGAGAGAGAGAGTAAGAGAGGTGTCGCCTCTCCTCACTGATCCCTTATGCTAAGAGGGATTTGCATACATTTTTAATCAAAGCAAATTAGATCATAACCAAATTAAATCACGCTTTCCAGCCGCCCCCTTCTCTGTCTGCCTCCTGTTCCATCCACCCACCTATTCCTCATCATTTAATTATAGTCACTAATAGGTATGGTTAGACAAAAAAAGCCCCTGCACACATATGGAGCTAATTGACAAAAATATATGTGGAATAATTCTTTGTGGTCGTTGAAGTTGAATACATATCCATCTAGTGCGAATGAGACATTGAAACTGGATTTTTTTACTTACAGTAGGTAAAAGGTAGTTTAACATTAGCCGTCTTGGCAGTGCTCCGTGTCAACTGTCAAACATGTGCCGACAAATACGTGGCAATAAATCAAATGGAAACACACACACTCAAGCATGCACATTGGCTAACAAAACAGTCACCCACCACAGAAACTAGACACCTCCTCCTACATTCCTCTCCACACCCTATGCTGCCTAACAGATTGGTATCGGCCCCCATTGCTGGCTATCGCCCATTACACAATGACTCCCTACTGTTGTCCGATAACTCAATCACATCTCCACCATAGGCAATCATCACGAGGTCCACCTCTTCACTGGCCTAAACACACTTTGCCACAAACACAATTTTTCTCGGTTTCATTCCTGATGAAGAAGAAATAAAAAAATATGCACATAAACAACATGTACACAAACACACATTCACACACATTTCCGTATGTGCATGTTTTTAAGTGCAGTCTATTTCTTTCTTTCTCTGTCACGCACACACACACACACATTGACGCGGGCACACAAAGGTGCCTGCAGGCCTATTTGAGATGCAGACTCCCATGTCCCAGTAAATGATATTAAAAGTCATATCATGAATAAATCAGCAGGCAGGGCCCTAACGCGTCCTCCATGACACATTCACGTACAGTGAGGAAGAGGAAGATAGAGAGGGAGCGCCAAGGATGCCAAAACATAGACTACAATGTATACAAACAGCAAATCCAGCACCTGATGTATACACTTACATCGTAAAATAGAGCTGCAACTATCAAATATTTTGTTTCTTCTGACGAATGGTCCAAAACCCAACAAATCCTCACAATCAAGAAGCTGGAACCAATGAAATTAGCTTCATAAATGGAAACTAATTAACTCCAACAATATGCCTGCAAAGCTCCTCCTACTGCTGTTGTAGCAGTGATAACAAAGTAACATTTTATATTTCCTAAATGTGTTCCAGGTGGCTTTAGTCCAGTATCAAAAACACACAGATTCACATGATTCAAGCCTGGTTAAATCTGAACTGAACAAATCAAGGACACATCTATGTTGAATCTGCCATAAGATTTCTCATTAACAGGTTAAACTCACCTGGAGACGAGCTCCTGCCGCTTTAAGCCGTTTTCGGGTTCCATTAAGATGAAGTTCATGGAGGCACTTTTAGCCCATTTCAGCTCTGACCTGAGGGAGAAATATGAGACACAAATCCTGAGGCTATAAACAGTAATTTCCACAGTATATTTAAAGGAGCGCAAACACTTAGGAGGCCTTGTAGATTAAAGAAAAAATGCTTAAATCGAGGCATTTTAAATCTGAGCATGTGAGTGCTGACTCTAATGCTTAAGGGCGTGATTAGCAAAATGTTTTTTTCCTTAACATCTAACAGCAGTTGTACGAAACTACAGAGATAACTTGAGGCTCCATGTTTAGTCCCAATTTGACTAAATTTTAGACTGCTGTCAGGTGAGGTGGTGCCACACTGTCTGGGTCAACAAGGCAATGGGTTAGCATGCTAGTTAACATTGGCTACATCGAGTTTCTTACCTCTCCAACAGATATCAAGTGTTCTCCTCCACTTTTCATTACACAGGTGCACTGCAGAGCTCATCATTGGTTCGTTCAGGGGACCTGGGAATGTAGAGAATCCCCAGTAAATGCACAGTACTCTGCCACTCTGCCTGCTTTAACAGCTTGAAATATGCAGAAGAGCATCACATTTAGAGACACATATGCATGAGGAGCTAAAACAATTTTCGACAGAAAGATTTTTTAATTTTCAAACAATGGTTTCAGCTTCTCGAATGCGAGAATATGCTGCTACACTTAACATAGAAATCCCAATCATAATCATCTTGGGCCCCTGCAAAATAAATTGTGGAGATGGTGGAGTGGGACAAAAATAGAATACAGGAGACGTGACCATTGGTTGGCTTATAGCAGCGGTCTACATCCGGTGAGTCAGGCTAGGTTCTCTCTGGTGGACCAGCCACTGCTGGGTGTGTGCCACTAGTGATTTTCCCCAGAAATGTTGCCATAGATACCCAGTTTTAATGTTGGCCTGATACTGTAAATGCAAGGACAGTGGACCATAGGCTCAATCACCATTGTTAACAAATGAAATGATAGTGACTTGACAAACTTATTTTAACATCTTCGAGATCATTACTCTGAGTCAATGATTGGTACATAGTTGCACGATGTGTGCACATCATCATGACACACGCTGTTCAATGTATTAATTTGTTATTGCAAATGTAGCAATGTACTGGCATTTTAAAAAAGTGCTGACCAAGCTATTTTTAGCTGCAAAGGAAAACGACTTGTTCCTAAATATAGTTCTGATTTCATCTTTAATTTGTGCAGGTGCTGAATATGAATGATGCTGATAGAAATTAGAAAAGCAGTCCAGTCAGTTATTGTCATTAGATGCTTTCAGAGTAAATGCAGTAGTAGGACGTCCTAAAAGTTTTTGTTGACAGCATGCCTTCTGAAGAGATTTGGGGCCAGACACTGTCCTGATAAATCACGTACAATTTAAGTAAACCAGTTTCTCTTTAGATACTTAAAGTGACTATTAAGATTCTAAGTAATTGATGGATACAGCAAATCATATCACTGGGGAAATATGTGTAAACTGTAGTGAAAGTTTACTTGTAATGCTACTGACACTGAAATTCCCAAGTCTTGCGCACACAGCACTTAGTGACTTTTCTCGGCTGGTGATAACACGTCTTCTTCTGGGGGGACTGCAGCTGTCAAGGAGAAGCATATTGTTAAAGTATAACGATATCCGGACCTCTATAAGCCAGTTTTAGTTTTATGAAGGTAATATTGAAAAAGACATTTCCTGGTTGGTCATTACCAAAGAGATTGGCTCTTCTGGCGATAAATCATGTGAAACGATGCACAAAAGACTCATGAATCCAATGCATTCTTCATGCATCTACATGTTATATGCTGAATTTTCTTGTTTGTTACAGCGTGTCTAGTATGTGCATGACTTTTAGACTGTTTTTGCTTTGGCTTTATTCAAAAGAAATAAGTTATTTCCTCTGTCAACTCCTAGGTGGTGTTTTTAACTTGTGCTTTGTATTTTTTTCCCTCCCAGAAAATATTGTTTATTCCATGAGTATCATAAAGGTGATAGGTGATAAGTACAACACATACTAGCTCAATTTCTATACGTAATAGTTACAGAATCCTGCAGCAAATATCTGAGAGGTTTTACAATCAGTTTGAGAGAAGAAGTGGTGGAGTCCATTGGGAGATATGTGCACTGTACGGTGAGGATGGTGTGTGTGTGTTTGTGTTTGTGTGTGTGTAAAAGAGGGAGAGTGTTGAGTGGCGCAGGGAGCAGGGAGTCGGCTGATGGGCAAAGGCATGCTGCCTGCAGGTTCAATCTGCCCGCGAGTCAGGCATCAAACTTTCACATCCACACATCAATTATTCAGCTCCCCGCATTGTCAGAGTGTTAGCATGCCACAGTGGCAGACGACAAACCTGGGTGAGGAGGGAGAAGGAAACCGGAGGACAGGGAGGGGAGGGAGGGAGGGATGGCGAAGAAAGAAACTGATGATTTGCGAGATGGATGGAGAGACTGTGGCCCGTATGAAAGAAGACACTGGGGAGGTGGAAGGGCTACGAAAGAGTGAGGAAGTCTGGAAAATAGAGGAAAGTGAAGAGGAGTGGCTTTTGTAAGTACTGCATTCATCACTTTGCAGGTGAGAAATTACAGCTGTCTAACTACTTCTATGTACAAGCATTTTAAATAAACCCTGCATGTATCGTTTCACTGATTCACTAATTTGAACTTATTTCACTTTTTATTTCTCTGGCTTGACGGACTGGTTTCCTTTAATTATTAGACACAACAAAACAGGGTGGGACATGATACATTTGGTTTACGTGCACATTGTAATTGTCCTGGTGGATAAAAGCATCGGTGTCACGAACAATACTGGTGTTGTAAAAGTAGTAGTAGTTTCTCGTGATGCATTCTCATCACAAACTGCACCATAGTTTGCCAGATAACAGACAAAACAGTGAGTCAAGACTGCAGAGACATACTGTAGGTCCAGCTAAGTGAGAGCTGTGTTTTATGCTGCATTCATGTCATATCAGAGTTATCGTAATTATGAGTTTCCAACATCCAAGTTGTAATTAAAACTGGAAACATTTCTCTAAAAGCTCCGATATGTCAGACTTCACACAGAAGTTCCTGAAAACCAAACAAATAAGCACACCTCACATCAATCAAAGACAACTGTTTAATGTAATTAATGCCAAATTTAATAGATATGGTGTTATTTTTTTCTATGCATAGTATTGTAATTTTCAACTCGCCTGTTGTATGAATTTTCAATTCATACAACAGGCTTTTTTTTTCAGGCGCTGACAATCACCCAACAATCTGTGATGTTTAGAGTCGGAAAAGTCACTGAAACGACCCCCTGAAACTTACAGATAAACCTACAGCAGTCTACTGCTCATAGGTCTAGATCAGGGGTCGGCAACTTTTACCAACAAAAGGGCCTCTGTTCGCTTAAAAAAGGGGGGAAAAAAGTCAGAATTGAGCCGCAAAACTGATTTTAAACCTTACAATGAAGATTAAACAGCCTACAAACTCTAAATCAGCCTACCAACATTATTATAGGACATAATGAGCATTTACAGGTATGATTTTGTAAGAATGCAGCAAGGAGCCAAGTGCAAATGAGAGGCTGGACAAAGAATAAATCTATCAGGAAATTTGAAAACTTAACTTGCCTGTAGCTATGGAAACTCAAAACTAGTCTTGAAAAACAGCGCCCTTGCTCAGACCACACCCATCTTGGAGCTCAGCCTTCATTTTAATCTCAACTACACGCCTGTAAAATGTTATTACTGCATCTTGCATGGTTGTGATGCTATTGTGGTGACAAAATCTCTCCGCAGACAGACTATATAAACTATAGACTATATAAACACCAAGTACTGAAGCTGATACTGTGATAGCAGATTACTCAGACTGCTTCTGTGGTAGTTCAGAGACACCTGCACTACAGCAGGTGTCTCTGAATTTTACCATGACACACACACACACACACAGACTCGCAAGGTGAAAACAATACCGGCCACACGCTGTCACGGCTGGTAAAAATAAAGGTGAAAAGGACAGAAAACAAGAAAGACAAAGTAGAGGAAACAAAAGTTAATGGACACTAAGAATGCACAGCAACTACTCTGCTTTGTCCTTCTTTTACTGTCTGTCTCCTTCTCCCATGCCCTGACTTTCTATTGTAGCTCACTTCATTGATTTTCTCACACCCACCTGTAAAGAAAAGTATGGCTGATTTGGACTCTCACACATTATAATGTGACATTTGGTGGAAAATGCATTGCAGATGCCAATGAGAGAGATAATGAGATTTAAAGGGGCTTAACACTGCTGGAGTGGTCCAGAATGGCTTTCCACAGCTCAACAATTGACTGCATCGCTGACCCCGATGTCAGCATATGTCACTTATCATCTGGAAAAGGGCAAAACTGAGCACCGGCACTCCATCGAAACTAAGATCATTTATTTCCAGACGGAGTGAGCTGCTTCTCTGAGCCGCATTGTTCCACAGTACAGTTTGAGAGCGACGCCAGGCTTTTCAGCTGATCATGCACAAACACACATGTACCCTAACAGTCAAGTGCATCTGCACATGAGAGCACGCACACACTGCATGCACTCGCACACACTCGCACAGAGGCACGATATCCCACTTGTGTGTGAGCCGTCGGAGAGAGCAGGGAGACGACTGACAGCCGAGGCAAAGTGCTGATGGTAAGCAACATTCTCCTGGAATTCTCGAAAGCCGGAGAGGAGGGTGCACGTGTGTGTGTGTGTGTGTGTGTGTGTGTGTGTGTGTGTGTGTGTGTGTGTTCGTGCCAGACATACATACACCGAGGCAGAGCTTAATCCTGGGTTAGGGTTTTTTCTGTTTAAGATAAATATCTTGACATCTTTCTTCTATGATGTTCATATAAAATTGGCAAAGCAGCTGCTTTATTTCAATTGAATTAAATAAACAGAACTGAATTAATTTGAACTGAACTGAACTGGGAATTAGCAGAAAAATATAAGGCAAAAACAACCCCACAAGATGAGCAAAAAAAAACAAAAAAAGATAAGAGAAATAAGAGACTGGACATCTGACAGAGAAAAGAGATAAGATATAGTTAAGTTATAAGGTTATACTGTAATTCCTCAATGTGTTGTGGATCCCCTAAAAATAACCAGAGTGGCAACAGGCCTCCATCCGTCCTCTACCGCTGGCCTTTAAACATCTCTCCTGCAGCTGCGAGGCAAGTCAGTGACCTCTTCATCCTTGTGCTCCCTCTAAACACACACACAGATACACACACACATACAAGTTTGTATAATTACACTGGTGAAGACCTTCACAGACTAACCTCTAACCCTGACCTCCACTCAGTACACTACACACATGATGGTGAGGCCAAGGGCCTGTTAGATAATTGACTCCGAACAAGTTTGTGAACACACAGGCAGAGTCAGTAAGGAGCTCCCCTCGCTCCACGGTCTGATAGATTGTCTCTGGGTCATTTCAGCACCCAACTCCTGACCTTGTTTGGATAGCCTTCTAGATATTGTTCACATTTGATTAATTGTCAATCTGGTCAAGTCAAGAGTGAAATTTGTTGAACAAAAAAAACTACATCTATCACCTGACCTGCAGTTCACTGTAGGTTACAAATCCAAATTGCAAGTTTTCATCAAACCACTGATATCTGACAATTATGCAGTTAACCATGCCTTTGCACATTCTGTGTAAATGCTTCTAAAATTACACAATTCTACAATTTCAGCACGTGTCTACTACAGTGTGGTCAATTTATAGTTAAATGAATAGATGGACACATTTTTGTTGAGAGTTAGATAAGACAATCCATTCCCCTCTCATGTCTGTCAGATTAATATTAATACTGCCCTCTCCCACCTGGACCAAAGGGACACATATGTGAGAATGACGCTGTTCACAGACTATAGTTCAGCTTTCAACACTACTGTGCCCTCCAAGCTTGTCATTAAGCCCAGAGACCCTGGACAACACCGCCCCCTGTGATTGGATCCTGAGCTTCCTGACGGGCACGCCTCAGGCTGTGCGGATAGGCACCACCCCATCCTCCACCCCGACTCTCAGCAGCAGAGCCCCTCAGGGCTGTGTGCTCAGCCCCGCTCCTACACTCCCTGTTCATGCACGACTGCTTGGCCACATACAGCTCGAATACCATCATTACGTTTGCTGACGGCACAACCGTCATCAGCCTGATCACTGACGCCGGAAAGACGGCCTGCGGAGGGGAGGCCAGAGCCCTGACATGCTGGTGACAGCACAACAGCATCCATCTGAAAATCAGCAGAACTAAGGAGCTGCTTGTTGACGACAGGATGAGATAGAGAAACGGACACACCCCTATCTCTATCACCTGGACTCTGGTAAAGTCTGCAGCTTAAGTTTTCCCAGGGACTCACCACTTCATCTCTAGAACCTGACTGATCTGAGATTTGGATATGAGACAGATGCCGATACGGATTTTAGAAGGGAAAATTCAATAACCAATATGGCGGCTGAAATTTTTTGAGCTGGAATGAAAATAGACCTTTTAATGTGGATTGTGCACTAAATTTTCCTCACTTTGCAAATAAACCCAGAGAGCTACTTTCTCAAGCATAAAAGTTTATAAAATAATGTTTTAATTATGCTATATGTTATTATACATTGTACAAACAATGTATTATATTGTCAGATAATTCTATAAATGATAACTGACATAATAAAAAATAAAGAGGAATAAAATATACAGCTAAATAAACATTACTGTTCAGTTTGAGGTTATTGCATTCTGCATAATATATTGTGTAAAAAAAGTTTTCATAATGGTACATATCACACAGCATACACCCATAAGATATGCCTTTGATAGGTCAATATCGGCCGATAATGTCTGTCAACCGCTACATCTGTCGGGCTTTTTCAACACCATCACAAAGACCCACCAAACGGACATCATAGAGCCAGCAGTGATGAAAGCCAACTGTTGCATTGCCTCATGTCACCTTCATGTCTGGGCCAAAAAGTTGCACTTGAATAAACTACAGCCAACATTCAACTAGCACGTTCACTCTGCGCCTGTGTTAAAGTAAATAAAACTCCCTAAATAACTTGTGTCACGATGCCGACAGTGCACTCACACACACACTCTGTTGCATTCACTAAATATACAAAATCATGACACTGCATTCTTCTTTAGTTACAATTAAAAAGTCAAAGTGGAAATGATTTGGGTCTCAAGAAAAAATCCTTGGGGCTGCAGCCCCTAAAGGCAACGCCCAGGGCCTTGAGGTTTTACAGATTGTGGTGAAAGCTGCCCAGCACATCACCAGGACCGAGCAGCCGTCCATGGAGGACCTAAAGCCAAAAGGATTATCAAAGACCCCAACCACCCGAGCCACAAACTGTTCTGACTACTGCTGTCTGGCAGACGGTACCACAGCATCCGGTCCCAGGGACAGCTTCATCCTGCAGGAACTTTGAGCTCATCACCTGACATTTACCCATCTTATCTGTTTATCTCCATCTCTTTACATTCCGTTTATTCACTGCAATTACTGTTGAATTTATAGTACTTTATATATTTCTTCTTTTTAACTGCACCTTTTAATGTTGAGATCCTCATCTTGTTTTTACATATATCTTTTTCATGTTCTTTTCTTCAGTATTCATATTTTATTAGCATTGTAGGAGGGAGCCTAAAATTTAGAGTTTCTATTCTAATAAAGGAAAATCTTATCTTATCTTGTTTTGTCTTCAGGCAGTGAGTCTAGGGTTTCCTTCTGCACACAAGAATTTCTTTGCTAGGTGCAGTATCTTTCTGGCATCAGGCACATAACCCCCTGTAACACTACAACTTGCTGTTTTAACGCTCTGGCTTATTGTTTCCAGTCTGTGCCAAGCTAAGCTAAGCTAAGCTAAGTGGCTGCTGGTGGATGCTTCACATTTATGTCATACACGCATGAAAGTGGTATCAAACTTCTCATGCTTATAGTTTAAAAGCTAAAATTCGATGCCCACGCCCTCCACACGCTTTCATTCCATGTCATACCACTGCCAGCATTGTCAGTCAATTCTGTTATTAGGCATAAAGTAAATTGCTAGCTGTATTCAATATGAAATCACTTCTAAGGATTCTGGGTCAGCGTACTCTTGCAAAATGTCAAAAACAATGTGTGGCATTTTAGTTTGATTGTGGCTGTTGGACAGAACTTGTGAAAATTTTCCCACAGCCTTATTTGCCACCCACTACACTGTCACCTAAATTGGTCAACAATGTGGTGAGAAATTTTGACTGTAGTCTTCGGGGTCGTATGTTTCCGGTTTTCTACTTCCTCTCCCACCACATTCTTGCCCACCATGACTCTTTACCACCAAGATGCCCCTTCTGATGTGGACATGTTAAACAAGGAAACTGAAAAAAAAACCTTACCACAACCTCAACCTAAACCTAGCACTAAAACATTCCCCAAAAAGGGGAATTTTGTTTTCAAGTATTTTTCCCATGTTTCTCTTTTCGTCCCGTCAGGATATTTTATGATCACAAGAATACAAACAAAGAAAAGCGAGCGAGACTTGAAAAAGACCCTGAAAATGATTCTCCCCTTTGCTTATGTTCAGATAACAACAATTCCCTTTTGCCTCCTCCGTGTCTATGCTGTGTCTGTCTCACACACACTGACCGACTGGGCTGACCGATCATGTCCATTGGACCATCCCTGATATACCTAGTGTGCAGCGGGGCATGTGCATGCCAACACGGCGTCTGCATGCAATCTTGATCTTGAGTCACTCAAGCAGGCCGACGGAGGATGTGAGAAAGAGTGGAGAGAAGAGGGAGAGTGAGTGAGAGGGGGGCCAAAACAGAGATCATCTATATTTCATAGACCTCTCAATTAGTGTCAGTGTTCACGGGTGGGAGGTTGGGGAGCAGTCCCCATCTACTTGGCCTGTTCGCCTGCTCACGGTTGGCCTGTACCATCGACCCCCGTGCCTCCCCCCTCTCACCACTGTACACAATAGGAGGTCTGATTTAGGCTCACTTCGGGGCTTTTCAAATCATAATGAACGAGATGCCGTTGGGGATTCCTGACAGTTTGATCTGATATAATTTCCTAAATGTGATAATTGTGTTATTCTAAATGTGAGAACACGAAGGATAAATAAAAAAAAATCCCACGGGATGCCACGTTCAAGTCAGACGTTTACATTTATCATGTTTTTCATGGTGCACAGATGGTGAGGTAGGCTTGTCATAAAACATTAAATGGTAGCAAAAAATGTGTAAAACAGCATCTAAAATAAAAGTCCCAGATTAGCTCCTCTGCATGTTTGCAAATCTTATTATTCATTTCAAATCTCATTATCGTAAGACATAAGTGATGTGTAAATTTATAGTTCAGGGTATAAGAAGCTGCACATTTTTGGGTGATGTGGAATAGTTCAAATTTTCTGGATTAGTACCCCCCTCAACTGCAGCTCTAAGTATACCTCCTAGGTCAACATCCCACCTACAGGACTGGAAGGATAGTTACGTAACCAGAGCCAGACTGCTCCACTCATTCATTGGTTCAATCCTTCCTGATCCTATTAGACCCCATGAATAACATATTACATTAATTTGACTAATTATCTGATTTATACTGACTGACAAATAATTTTATATTGCAAGTCACAGCTTTAGGCTACATTGGCATGCATCTAAGCATGCAAAAGTGAATATCTTTTTCTGATTTCAAATCCAACCATGCCGTGTCTTTCCAATTAAAGTGGTAATTGGATGCTACTAAGACTACATGTTACTGTAAGAGATCACAACTGATGAATCTGGCTTGGTTGGATCTGTCCTCATCAGTTCAAGTTGATTTCCATCAGAGAACGAAGGTGGTTGCATACACTGGCAGTGATCCAGAGTACAACACTATATATTTATGTAAGGGCTGGGAAATGGTTTCAGTATTTGGTTTGAGATGTTTAGGTTTGTATGTGTGTAGTTCAGGGACCTGTTTCAAGGAAACAATTTGTGAGCAGTGCAGTCAAATTTGCGAGTCCTTCAGAGGTCTCAAATGTCTATTTATTGGGGCAGAGAATGGCATTTGTTTTGATTTGTAAAATGTGTCAAAAACTGAAAATTATATCAATTGCAAATTGCAGTTTACAAGTTGCAACTTTTCATCATGTTTACCCCAGTTGGTCTCTTCCCATCAGTCCAGAGTAAGTCCATATACATGGGACTTTCATGCCGGAAAAAAGCCGTTTGATTGTGAAACCAAAAGTAATCGTTGCCCCTTAATTTAACGCAAACTATGATCTTTTACCGAACCTAAACAAGTAGTTTTGTTTTGGATTTGGATGGTAAACCCTGTGTCTAAAACCGTGACCGTCCTCTGTGAAGTACACAGTATGAGAAAGGAATTTTTTAAGAGGCAAGGTTGCTCAAAAACAGGGATATGGTTTCATAATCTAGGATATAATTCACATAAACATTACAGTATACTAAAAGAATATGATCATAACTGAGATATAAGTCTGCATGTTAGTGTACAAATACAGAAATTAAGTGGAGACTTTGGAGGAGATAGAGAGATAGAGAGATTTTCTGTAACACACTGTAAAATGTGTACTCGCACAAAGAGCACATTTGACTTGCAAGCATCAGGCTCTATCCCAGTAAGCCCTGCGTTTTGCCATCTCCAAGAGCAGAATCTACTGTGTCTCTCGTTTCCTTTTCCTCTCGTTCTCCTTCTTAACCCAGCTGGAAGCTCCAGCTGCTAGGTTATGGCTTGTCTGATGCTCCCCTGTGGCTCATTTAACCAGGGAAGGAAGCCGAGGAGAGGAGAGGAGAGGAGAGGAGAGGAGAGCAAGGTTTGGTCAAAAGGAATGAATGACTACATTTACATGCTCAAAAGAAACCTAATTATTGAGTGAAATGGGGTTACAGCGCCCGTGAAAACAAACTTTTTTTAAACTTCTGAATCACGTTGAGTCCAAGGACACATCGCTATGAGTTATGTTGTTTCTTTTCACCGCTGTCGACTGATACTCTCCCCCGTCTGTAGTCCTTGTCATATACATGCTAAACATAACGGACAATAAATCAGGTTTCTCGAGCAGAAATATGTCTGTGCTAACCACCTCTGTCTTCATCCTCAACCTCAATTTAGCAAACCAGGTTTCTGGTTATGTGGCAATCTGCAGACAGCTGAGACTCTCCAGGTAAGCAAAGTTCACTGAATGAGAGAGAGAAGGCAAGTGGTCTCTAAAGGGAGAGATAAACAGTGTGAGTAGTCAGGCTGGGAGGACAGGGAGTGCAGTGCTACATAGGGTTTACTCTTAGTTAAATTGGTGGCCATGGGGGTTAAAGGTCAAACCTAAAGGCCAATAGTGATTGGTTCCCCTGAGGAAGGTCACAACACAGATCTGCCCTTAAGCTCATCCATGCATTTCTTTCTCTCTTTCTCTGTCTGTACACACACACACACACTCACTGCACAGCGACCTTGAGAATGTCTGCTTCGTTTCTTGCTTTTCCTTTTTTTTGTCCTACCATCCTTCAGCTAACTCACTGAACAATTACTGCTATAGGAAGCTCAGAAATAAAGGAATCTCAATTTCTGCTAAGGGGAGAGACCCTGTGCTCTGGGGTATAACAGACTGTGTGTATGTGTGTGTGTACATGTGTGGGTGTTGGTAAAGCTTAGGTCAGGGACCCTTCCTCTTTTCTTGATGCAATGGGTAGCTTGAAGAAAAAAAAGCTTCAGTGAGCACTTTTCGGGTATGCCCTGGGCTAGGATTACCATGGGCTGGGATTTAGGGAAGAAGGCAAAGGTCGGAGGGCTAAGTGTGTGTAGCGGTGTGAGTATGTGTGACTCTGTGAGTGTGTTTAGGTGCTGCTGATGTAAGCGGAGTCAGTATGTTTGGTCCTAAGAATGAAACTGACCCAGCAATTGTTTAGGGGAATCAGTTTTTCACAACTAGGGTCTTATTTTCATAGTTTTTGGCCATGATTTTGTGTTTATTTTGTATATCATTAGTTGGTTAACTGGACAAATCTGGGAACACAGTGACATTGTTAGAAGATCTGAGAGGGCAAATAACTCGAGCAGTCAAATAATCAGACAGATTGCAAACAAGCCAGGTTAAGCCAGATTTGGAGGAAAAACAGAAAGTGAGCCAAACTGTCGGCATTATTCCTCACTGCAGAGGAAAACTGATTTTGTGCACGACTATGGCAAGTAAAGTAGGTCAAATTTGACTCTGGAAGTTGATCTGTAAACTCTTTTTTTCTGCCCTTTTTCCAATATTTGCTTTTTTCCTGTGAAATACTAGATACTGTCAGAGCTGCAGTACTCAAGTCCGGTATTGAGACCACTCTTAAACTTGTCTTGGTGTCATGCCCAGTTAGACTCAGAATTGTCTGGGTTTCGGGCTCGGCTATCCACAATAAGACAAGTTGCTTCTGGCTGCTGATTCGGGATCAGTTGAAGAGAAATTTGCCTGATTCTACAAATTCGATGCATTAGATTAGCATGACGTTAGTACACAGATCAATTTTGTTTAGAGATTATTTTTTATCCATCCTTACTCTTTAATCATGACATTACCAGTTTAAAGACACAAAGTTCTGTTTTATTTGTTTGGATTTCTCCACATTAGCACCAAAATATGCAAGCAGATGACAGGGGTAGTTTTTAAAAGTCACACAAGTGGTTTGGGGTTATGGAAGACAACAATCTGATTGGAGCTCAGGCCATTTGACTTTGCCGCACACCGAAGTGCACATCATCTGACCCCCGCGAAGCCTAATGAACTGACAGAGCACATAGCCCAACAGTGACTTAAGCAAGTGAAACTGATCTAAGTGTAGATCCATATCTCGTGGCAATGTCACGGTGCAGGCCCTACCTTCAGCACTGATTTGAAGCCGGTGCAGGCAGAGATGAGCTGCTGTGGCTGTGAGGCAACGGGAGCGCTGATCTGAGAGCAGTCTCGGAGGCCGGCTGAGGAGAGCTGCAGCTCTGGGCTCTGGTGAGTAGTGAGAAATTAATTAAGAGTGAAACAGCAGCAGGAGGGAAGATGGGAGGGAGGGCGGCAGAGGGACTGAAGGAGAGAGGGAGCATGAGAGAGAGATAAAGAGAGAGAAGGAGCCTCTGGGAGTGGACCTCCTGGAGGATCAAGACTATTATTGCTATTATCATTGTCTAATTTTCCCTCCTTCACTCCCTCCCCACATCCTTCTTATTTCATTTGCCTCTCCTTCTTCCTTTCCTCTCTGATATGTCTCTCACCACCTTCTTCCCCACCTTTCCTCCCCCTCCATCTTCTTCCTCCCTCCTTTCCTCTCTGTGCTGGCCCTCAGAGTGAGGACAGGCTGCTAGCCGGCGGGTGCTGTAGAGGAGGGAGAGCAAGCGAGAGCCTAATGAGATGTCTATCGCCTCCGTCTAGACTGGACCGCTCCTCTCAGCAAAGAATCACCACCACCACCACCACACCACACTGCACTGTACTACACACACTGTACCCTGCCTGCCTGCCTGCCTGCCTACTGCTGCTGCTGCTGCTGCTGCTGAGGGAATAGCAAGAGGCAAGGTTTGTGTGTGTGTGGAGAGAGTGTGTCTAAAGGGTGTGTGTCTAGGAGGTGTGTAGAAGCAGTATGTGAAGGCACCGGCCATGTGTGTGTGTGTGTGTGTGTGTGTGTGTGTGTGTGTTAGGGGTGCACTGGCAGAGCTATATTTTTAGGGGAATGAGTGTGTGTTTGTCTTGTTTGTGTATATCGTGCAGACATGTCTGAGTGACAGTGTGTTCTACTGTCATTGCTATCTCTATAATTCGAGTGTGTGAGAAACTGGCCCTTGGGCAGACAATATTATGATGGATGCCCTCACACACACCCTCCTCCACTGTGATTGCCTGTTAGGGCTCTACTCTCACAGGCGGACAAAAAAAAAAATCTGCCCTCCAAATCCCACCATCATACACACTCTTCTTGCAGAGGCCCCTTTTTATTTCCTGATAGGCAAGCCAATGGCGGAGCTCCACCACAGGGACCTCTGCTAACACCAGGGGGACCTCTGTTGTTCTGGAGAGACCTCTCCACCGGCAAAGTCATGAGAAGTGCTCAGTTACACATGTTTCCCAGCATCCATCTCCACTCCTGTCTCTGTTTGCCCACTAGGCTGCTTCAATATTTCACAAATAGGAAACATACTGCCACCAAATCCACCAAGGAAGCTTGACAGATACCTGTGTCTGTTCCCTTGTGATGCTGTACAACAAAATTCCCCACCTTATTAAATCATTTTCTCTATAACTGCATGGTAAAAATCTTATTTTTTCGACACAAATGAAGATAGATATTAGAATATTCAACCCCTAAACGATCCAATGGGCCTGACATCTTCCAGAGACTGTCACAGGCTCTGTTTTAATGCAACAGTGAAGAAACTGGAAGACCTAAGGATGTCATGATATCTTGTTGTGAGGGAAGCTAAATAACAATCCAAAGTTTGGCTCAGTTTTGCAGAGGGAAAAACTGCCATGGGCATTTTAAAGAGATCCCTTGACCTCTGTGGGTACGAGCGAGTCTCACCTTTACAGACATGCTAATCTAGCAGTTTAGGCCAGAACCATGCTGTTTTTCTCATGCAGTATAAATGTGCTATTTAAGCCTATTGTATTTGAATCTTTCTGCATCCTGGGGTCCTTAAACAGTCTTAGAATTGCATTAATTGCGTATGACTTGAAAGCTGAGGCTCTTGTGGATTCAATGAGCCGGATTTTATTCATGTGTTGATGTTAGTCCCCATAGTAGCATTTCATTGTATTGAGGGCATTCTCTTTTGTTTAAACGTGGCCTTGCTGAATAAATTAACCTGTTGTGGCCTCTAGGATAATCAAAGGCTTGTGAAACTTTACAACCACAAACCTAGGAAGAGAACCAGGGCATTCAGAGGATGAATGGCTTTCCTCTCTATATAAACAATAAGGTGGACTCAGCAGTTTATAGAACAACTTACCATCCTTTCACAAAAAATTGTTGCAAAATCTTCAAAATATAAAACAAATAAAAACTCTAATAAGAGAATGGATTTTTCAACAAAGGACCTAAAGCTCTTGGTGTCTTAAACGGTTTCCAGAATTTTATAGAAATTAGTTTATGTATGTCTGTCACAGTTGAGACAAGTTGATCGGTATTAGAAACAGGATGAAACGTTCTTACTGTCATCTGTAAGATTTTGGGTAAATCTAATTATTTGGTTCCTTTCTGAGAGTGTGGAGAAAAGATCCATATCAACTCCATGTCTGAGATCAATATCAATCTTCATTCACATCGAGAAAGCAACATGTGTATTTCTTTTATGAAGAATGGCTAACCATCACTCAAGAAAAAAAAAATCTAAGGACTCAATTTTGGACAAAATGACTCAATAAGAGGCATTTTTCCCAGTGCATCTTTGTTGTTATAGCGACAGTCTCTAACAAAAAGTCCATTAAGGATCCACTGAGGGAGCAGCTGTTAGCGGTTAGCCTAGCATGCTGCTATGAAGGCAGTGGACTTCATATCGCCTGTCAGCTCGGTTCCCTGTGGGGGTGAGCTGTGAAAAGCTGGAGCTTGTCTCACTAGGGGCCTTTCTCTTTCTCCCTCTTTGTCTCTTTACATGGGTTTTCATAATCAGAAGCTCTTGTGAGGCATCTCTTATGGTAACCTGGCCGCTGCACGCACACACACTCTGTTCATTAAAGTGCCACTCTGGAGAGGGCTAAGAAATGGAGGGGTAACGAGAGGGAGAGACAAACGAAAGGAAGCAGAGAGAGAGTGAAAGAGAGACAGAGAGCTTGTTAGCAGCCATGCTTAAAGTCTGCTCCAGTTATTCGGTTGAGTGAGAGGCGCCTTTTTAAAAAAAAAAAAAAAAAACTCTCCCTCACGGTCTCTGTTTCATCCCCACGCCCTCCCTCCTGCTCTCCCTCTCCTCTCTGAGGCCCGTTGGTTCCAGGTGACAGGCTTACTGAGGGTCAAGCAAGACTGCACACTGGGTAACTCACCTCGCTCACACGAAAACACACACATTTACTGTCTCCCGATCTCTCTCTCAGACACACGCGCGCTGACACACACACGATGTGCTCACACACTGGGCTTTCGACTGCAGGCCTCATTAACTACACTACAGCTGCCCCTGTTTTAGAGACACTCCTCAGCACGCTGTCTCTCTCTATCCCTCTCTCTCACAGCTTCCTCTCTCTCTGTCTCACAGCGCCTAACACACACACACACACACACACCGTCACAGGCACACATATTGTCCTTCAAGCTTTGTATTTCTCTTTGCTCACTTTCTCTTCCTCTCTTTTAGCATCACTATCTTTCTTTATCCGTGTCTCGTACAGAACACTAATCACAAGGCTCATCAATTTAGTTTATTACAGATTTTCATCAAAAAATACCCAGATTTTGTAAAAGCATTAGTCGCTGGAGTAGCAATTTACACTGATTTGAGCCTGGATTTTTATCCCTCACATCTAAATCTGTTTCCTGCAGCACAGGGACACTAATCACTACTTTTTATGGTAAAGTCTTCAAAATATTATGAGTAATTATTGGACCAGCCTCAGAAATCCAAAAGACATGTTGATGTGGTATGTCCCAAGCCTCTTGTTGTGACTTTGTTTTGGAGTTTCTGCTATCTAACTTTTATGATTTGCCTTCTCTTTCTCTAAGCTGAACCACATTAGTCAAAAACTCTGCTTGGTATACGTGATTTGTTGTAAAATTTAAGAATCACATAAGGAAATGGACGTTGGAGTCTTATGTTAATTTGAACAGAAATTTGGGACATTTTGCGAAATTTTAATTCCTAATTTTTTGTGCTGGTGCAGAAAGTATTCACATTATTTACTTAGGTAAAAGTACTAATACGACACTGTAAATATACTCCGTTATGAGTAAAAGTACTGTTAAAAAAGTATGTTATCACAATCAAAATGAACTAAAAGTATTAAAAGTAGTCTAGTAGAAAGCTATCCCATCATACCATTGGATTTTTACTGGTCATGCATTAATATAAAAGCTGATTAGGAAATAATTACAGACGATACATTTTTAAACTCATTACCTCATTAGTATTTCTAATATCCAGTGTTGTTTGTACACTTCACAGTTCATATTGGTTGATATGTGTTTGTATTGATGTCTTTACGTGTATGTGAAAGTCAGAGAATTAAAAAATAAATATAACACAAATAAGAGTACAAATATTTGCCATTTTAACATAATTATATAATAATTGTAAGAAATGACTGACGGTACAAAATTAAACCTTGAGTTGAAGCGCCTCAGCCCATTTATTAAAGGCTTTTTAATTTTATGCAAAGCTGTGTGCCTTGGTATTTCTCGATTATGACTTATTGATCACAAAGCTAAGTACAAGACTAACCTCTCTTTTCTTAATTAAAGTGGCTTTAGAATAAATTGGGTGAAAAAAATCCAGACTTTTTCTGGAAAGGTGAACTTCAGGTGATGTTTTAACACATTAGAGAGGTGTCGTTTTTCGAATGAATCGTACATTTGGTACACTGAATGTACAGATCAGATGCTAATCTTAATCTTATTATGTTCTCCCCTTTGATTGGTTTAATAAAAGCTCTTGTGTGATACACTTCTTTACCTGAATTCACCTCAGTAGCCTACTTCATGAGAAGAGCTACTGCTCATAACAGTAAGCACATTCAGTGTATGTGTGTGTCTGTATGTATGCCCGTCCCATGGGATCCTGCATGGCCTCGGCACAAACAGCTCTTATCTCCTGCGATCGAGTCTGACGCTCCAAAGCTGCTGCCATCAGCCACAAACTCATTAATTACTCTTTAGTATCAAGCCGTAATTAGAGACACCAATCAGGCCCCCGCTCGGCTCCCCCTCTCCCTCCACCCCCCCGTCCCTATTAGCACTCCACACTATACTCTGTGTGCTAGCAGCTAAGCTAAATGCTGCTCAGTACAGCACAATGCCGAGATGAGCTCCCCCATGTGTGAGATTAGACCACGTGCGGTTAGAAAGGAGCATAAGAGGGAGGGAGGGATGGGTGAGGCAGGCTGGGTGTGTGTTGGGAGGAAATTAAGGAGGGAGAGACAGGTACTGAGGTGAGGGCGGGGAGAAATACAAGAGGGAGGTGAGGCGATGTCAGCGCTCAGGAGGAGCATTAATTTGACATTAATTGTGTCATCGCCGCTTTAGGTCACCCCCTCCCCTCCTCTGCACACACCTCTCCTCTTCTCCCACTCCTGATGAGTGGATCATTGGCGGATGAGAAGAGAAAAGATCTGATTAGATCTGTCTTGTCTGTCTGCACTGGAAGAGGGTGAAACGGGGACAAGAGGGAAGAGGTGGAGGAGGGTGGGGGCTTAGAGTCATTAAGGACAGTGATTGGTTTAATAAAGCGCAAAGGAGAGCGATAGAGGATAGGAGGATTTCCTGGTAGGTCATTTTCTTCTTTCTTTTCTAATCATGAAAAACTCAGTAGTCCTGGACGACCCAAGGGACGTTTGAATTGATTATGTAATCTGTTTTATTTCAGGGGTTTGGATAATTTTAGTGAGAATACATATTTTTTTGAGAAATAATTAATGACATGGGCTTTGAGAAAGCTTTGAGTCAGAATTTACAGTTTCCCAGTTTGACTGCTCTTGTGTTTAAACCTAGTTTTAATTTAAAGCCCTGATCAGCCAGAGCACTTTTTTTGCAGGCCTACAATAAAAAAAATTGAAAAAGACTACGATTAAAAAATGAGCAGCTCACTGTGTCTTTTTTGTATTGTTGCTAGGCAACCACCGCATCTCCTGTCCTCTCAATTCATCCAATCGGACAATGGGGGCAAAAAACGCAAATGACGTTGGGCGCTTTTCTGCTTTGGGATAAAGTTCTTTCAATTCGAGCTACTCATGATGCTCCTACGTAAACGCAAGGCCCACTGAGCGGAAAGACGCAAGCAACGCAAAATCAGCGAGCTTCACTTTTATAGGAAAACAATTACAAAAAGTCGCCTGAGGCTGCTAAAAAGCTGTCTGTCTGATCAGGGCCCAAATATTATGCCCTCATCCATATTAACTCACATATCACAAAAGTAAGTCTTGTAGTTTGCTGGGTTACATTACTTGTTTTTTATGATTAATACTTGACTTTTTACATTTACAACAAACATTCGAGCACCAATATCTCGTGGGAGAAATATCAACATTATACATTGTCAGGGCAGAAAGAGAAAGGAAACACATAACCCAGATAAGATTATAAGTTAAAACCACAGGGTTCACCTGAAATATTTCAAACTCTGCAATGACCGAAACAGCAACAAGAAAAGTTAGGTTACGTTACAGAAAAGCTAATACACAGCTTTGCTAACACGGCCAAACATCAAGCAAGTGCATACATAGCACGAAAACTAATATTTGCTTACTTACTAGTCAAACAGCAAGAAGTCCAGCTTGGCGTCTGTCAGAACAGGAGCCAGTCCACGATGTGCTCTTGTCCTTGCTCACTTGTTTTCACTTCCGTCAACATCCTTGTAGTCTCGTCGCTTCTGCTATGACGTCCGTAGACGCTCATTAAACCTGTTACGTTGCCATGCTGTCGAGATGCGCGAGCTATTTAGCGGTTCTGCGCTTGCGTATGGCACCACCGGCGAGTAACGGCGTGTAACGTCATCAATTAACGCCAGCCAATGAACTGAGCTGACGGCAGCGTGCATCATATTTATCATCAGTTAACAGTTAGCATTAGTTCACCGTCAAGTAAAACGCTTTTTATCTACCAGGAAACTGTGTAAATCAATTAAAATGTTGGCAGAGCAGCCAGAAGGAAAACCAGAAAATATTTTCTCCATAACAGTCTGCATCAAGTGACAGAGCCCTGAAGCAACAAAGTTAATCATGTGTTGCTGGGAACAGTTCAGTACTCAGAACTATTGGTGGCAACTAACCGATTTAACAGTCAGTTGTGAACGTTTTATCCAGTATCTTAGGGTTGAACAAACCAGCCAACCAGTTTACACATTGCTGAAGTGGCCTTGGCCTTATTACCAACACATTTAATCTTTATAATAATAATAACTTTATTCGTATAGCACCTTTTAAAAGAGGAGTTTACAAAGTGCTTTGACAGAGAACAGTTAATCACCAAGTAGAATGCTTTCATGAGGCAAGCAGAGCAGAGATAAGAAAACAATTCTTACACCAAAAAAATAAAAAATTAAAAAAACAATAAAAGACAGCATAGGATCAATTACAAGACAATCTCAGATACCAATGAAAAGTAATTAAGTAATGAGAACAGCATGAAAGGGTAAAATGATGACTATATAAAGAATAGAATAGAATATAAAAGAGTAAAATGGAAAACATTAATGGTGCAATTTGATACAGAAGTCTAAATCAGCGGTTTAAAGCAACAACAACAAACATAGTGATGGATTTACAAAAAGTTGGTGCAACCCAATCGAGGCAGATGTTGCTTTTTAGTACATCTTAGCCTGAAAGTAACATTTAGGCATCACTTGTGACTGATTTTGTGAATTCGCTATTGATCACTGAACAGAGAGCCCATCCATTCTCCACAACACCCCTGCCGAGGTTAGTCAGAGCTGAAAGAAACCCTGAAGCACTTAGGGATTCATTGTCTTGTTCAGGGACACGCCAGCAAGGCGGACGCTTGGGTCTTGAACATTCGCCTTCAGGTTTAACATGGATTCTCAGCTCTCTAGGCTTTATGTGCAATTAGTATTTCTAGCCAGCTTCTGCGTTGCTTCAGTGTGCATCATAGTTGGATTGGATCCAAGTTGATGGACTGCTTATACAAGCCTTCGAGCAACTACAAAGTATTCTAATAAAGATCTCATTGCACTGCCAAATACAAATTAGGAAAGTCACAAGATCCTGTTTTAGAAGGATGAGATCTCATTTGTTTCTTATTAAAGATAAATACTGTTATCAAGCACCATATGCACCAGATTATTAGACTTGTTTCATGATAACTGGCCTTGATTTATCTAAGTAAGCTATTAAATCTATTTTTTGTCTAAAGCTGACAGTTAGTAGATTGCATGGTTGATGCACTGATATCCCAAAACATCTATTATGAGGAAGCTTGTGTGTTGGATGCTGTTCATGCTCAAAAATAAAGAAAAGGGTAGCCCCACTACTAAAAACACAGGACTGAAATGACTTACAAAAAGATTGACAGGTCTTTTAATACAGACTCGAACACTGGACAACAACTGAATCCAAGTTATTAATGTTTGCTGATGCTGTTAAGGTTTGTTTACATCAATGTGAGGAAAATTCCAGCCATGTGAAGTGATGCAAACACCTCTCTGTGGTGTAGTTTATCGAGCCTTAAAACTGAATTGCGCAATATTTCATGATTTGTCTGAGTAACTCCAAAGAATGATACGAAAATATTTTTTTTATACTGCTGAATGGTGTTTATTTTCTTAACACTTTAAATGACGTTGTTAGTGACAGAGAAAGAGACATACAAACATAGCTGTCATTTGTTGCATTCAAAGAAATGTTTCTATCCGTCTATGAGGCCATTTCAGACATGCTGTTGTCTTACTATTGTGTTGTTCTCTGTGCACCAGTCCCACAGCGTTTAACTCTGTTTTCAACAGAAAATTCTCAGAGGCCTTTCTGACAACCTTCTCTAACACTACCCCTGTGCCTCGCCTCAACCACAAAGAGGTTGTTTGCCATTTTAACACCTCTGCTTTGACTCTGTTCTTGATGCTGTCACTGCTTTTGAGAGCCAAGACAATTAAAGGAATACTACTATTGTACAATGCAACATAATTGAATATATCTTTTAAATTGGGAAGAATATATATAATACATGTAACCTGATCTCTCTTTCTTTGCTGGAACGACTGATGCAGTCATTTTTCTTGAGAGAACAGTTAGATTTTTTTTCATTTTATTTGAAACCTCAATGGATCATCGCCTTGTTGAGAAAACCCTTGATCCTGTGAACTGCGGCTGTCTCTTAAGTGCTTTTACAGTGCTTACGGTTCAGGCCAAATGATATATTTAGATATAATCTTAGGAATAGAGAGCCAGAGACTGCTCCTGGTTTACCAGCAGATACCAGCACAGTTATCCATTTCTTTTAAATCTCAGTGGCTCTCAGTCGTCCTTTGTTCCTTACTTCAGTTTGGGTCAGACCATGATGCTGCTATTGCCTTTGAAAATACAGCATGTGATCTCCAAACTCAACAGCTCAGCCAGCAGCAACCCTCTCCTGGTGGTCTTTGGTGTCCTCCCTGAGCTCTTTTCCCATATGGAGTTAATTTGGAGGACAATCATTAGGATAATTTGGCATCCTCAGGACAACACAACAACATGTTCGAGTAAAAGAGACGGGTTCAGCATGACTTTTTCCATTAGGAGATATTTCCACAGTTAAACTTTTTTTTATCCTCCACTGATCTGCAGAAAGTCATCCATGTATTAATCAGTCCTTGTTTAGATTATATTAACTCTTTGCATCCCTACATCAATTTAAAATCAAGATCACATTAAACAACAGTTGTGCTTAATATGTTGGCATTGCATGTTTCTGTAAACCACATGTACATCCAATCTGAATGTTTCTACAACGCTGCAGCCCATTCTCAGTTCCTACTCACGACACATTGGTTCACAGTTTTAAAGGCGTGGTAAATTTTGCAAAACAAAAACTGCTCAATTATGTTTAGGAAACAGAACTGCTTGGTCTAGGTTAGGAAAAAGATCAGGGTAGCTGGCTGCAGTTTCTGTGAATTTAGGCAACAAAACCACTGACCAAGGTTTAGGCCCTCCCTCCAGCCTGCCCCTACTGTAGCGCCCAACATATTAACTCTGCATCGCCGTCAATCACTACTACTACGTCAGCAAGTTGGCGGCAGAGGACAGAATAAAACGTTAATGTAAAATGTAAATGAGTCATATTTTGCTGCTTGCACAAATGCCCTATATTGATGTTTTTGAGGGGGGGTCAGTCTGAATGTTTCATATAAGCGTACTTGTGGTTTGCAGTAACATACAATGCGAATATGTTTTACTGGACTCAACTCCTAGTTCATAGACTTGGTCATGCTAAAGTAATGATATTGGTGGTATGGTGATTATTACATTTATTTTTGCAGTGGCTGCAGTAGCTGAGTCTCATTGTGGAGGCATTACATCAAACTCCACCCTTCCATATTGGTGAATTAATCATTTCTATGAACAATTGAACTTTGGAGATGTAGCAGTTTTTCACTCTGCAGCACAGTCGGAAAGTGAGAACTGCTGAATCCTCATAAGCACTCAAGGACATCAGTACCCTGGAGCCTTGCCTGGGTGGGTCTGTCTGTTAGCAGTTAGCAGTGTCCCCAGCCAGCCTTTAGCTCCAAGGGCGGTCTCTACAACGATATCACTGGGCCAAGCAAGGAAGGACCTGCTCCCAGATGCTTGAGTGGATGAATAATGACACTGTAACACAGTTTCTCTCTTCCTCTCTCTCTCTCTGATAATGAGGAACAGAAGAGCAGACCCTCCCCGAGGCACAGCACCTGGACTGGACAGCCTTCCTGTCTACCTCAGCCTCTCTCCCTCTCTCAGGAGATGGGCAGCGAGGAGTGAGACTTTGGCCGAACGCCAGCCTCTCAGTCTCAGTTACACTCAATCACACTCCACTTGGTCTAATTGTGAAATTATGAAACATCTTATGAAGTTACTGGACCGTGATTGAGCTCATCAGACCCCTAAAAATGCCTAGAAAAACACCATTTGTGTGTGCTTTTGTGTCAGGCATCTTTAGCTTTAGATATATGCCCCATGGCTTCCTCCCTCAACACCTATATTTTTCCCTTTCCCTCCACTTCTCACTCCTCTCCCTGCAGGGACGCGTTGCCAAGTGGAGTCAATTAAAACTGTACATCTAAGTGAGAAATGTCTGTTTGAGTGCGCGTGTTGGTGCGTATGGTTTCATAACTGCGCTGTGTGCTTCTTTGTGTAAATGTGTGAATATGTGGTATTTTCAAATGTGTGTGTGTGTGTGTGTGAATGTGTGTCTGTGCGCAAATGTCTGAGTGAGTGTAGAGGCGGGGGCTCCCCTGGGGCCTGGCAGTATGGCGCTGTAGTGCTGCACACTCCTCCTGTGAAAACGCCTCCAATGGGACCGGGACAGCTGTGGCCAACCTATACTGCTTCATGGGCCATAACAAGCCTCATGACACACACACACACATATACACACCTATTACTCCAATCCTGCCAACTCTGTCTGGCTGTCTGTCCTTGTTTTGTCTGTCTGTCAGGAGCTCCCTCTCTCTCAGACACACAAACAGAGAAATCCACCATATTTCTCTTTTTCTTTCTCCTGCAGTCTCGAGCACAAGTGATGCTTCTCGACATATGTAAAGGTACATTTTTTTCCCAATTTTTCATTCATACAGCCCACTCTTTCTGCCTCCCACTCAGCGACTTGGTGTCCTGGTCAAATATGACTGCCAAGAGGGGTTGTCTGCATGTGTGAAAGGAGTTTTAAAAAAATAATAATGAAACCAACTACACAGTGGAGAAATAAATTAACAAGCAATACACGCTCATTCATCTTGTCAGCTACTGTATACGAGCACATGAACAAAATAGCACCTGACAAGCACAAGTAAGCACAGGAGAATCCACTTCAGACTCTGTGAATTGTAAGGAAAAGGTCAATTTGTTGGGTTGTCATGAACAAAAACAAATCTATCCTCATGGTCATATCCACAAAAACGCAAAGACAAGAGATTTTCTTTTAATTTCATTTATTTAACAGTCACCAGATGATGAGATACATTCTCTTAAAAAAGAAATAGACAACAAAACTGATATTATTTTGAGATTTTAAAAACTATTATACAATATTCTTAATATATAGATTTTGTACAAAATAAAAGTCAGTAAAAGGGGCAAAGGGAGAGTGACATCTTAAAAAACAGAGAAAAAAAGAGGAGGGGGATAGGAGTTGACTCAAACAACTACCACATTTAGGAGTGACAAAGACCAATCTCTTTCATAAATAAATATAGGAAAATTAGACATCATATATAGCTCTCTTTCCAATGGCAGGGCACTGCTAAATGTCTGTAGCATAGGTTATAACAGAACTGCTTTGTGAGGCCCATTTGCTTAGAAAATTCCACGCATATTCCACATGGAGATTAGCTGGAACCAGCGCGACTAAAAGCCCTAAAATAAAGGTATTTACCTCAGTAATGGGTCTGATAGTCTGTGCCGTGCTTGACCTTTGGCTGTAACAATAACCCCCACCCCACCCTTACCCCCCATGCTATCCTTTGTGTGTCATACTTGGGACTAGAGAATAAGGGTCTTTTTTTCTCTCTCTCTCAAGGCCAGTGAGAAACAAGTTTCAGACTCCCCCCACTCACAAACAGAGACAATTGAGCAGAGCACGTGTGGGAGGGGTGCACGGTATTGGAGCATAGGAAGGTCATGCTGCACTACCAACATCATTTCACCATTGAATTCCTTCCTTACACTATAGATATTTCAGCGCTGTCCTTGTTGGTCCTTAGAATTTCAACAATACAACAACAACTACAAGACAACAGAATAAACACACAAAAAGTGGATGTGGATGGCTGTGGGGCAATACAACCCCTTCTGACATAGACTCATGCCACTCAGATTGGCTGATTGTTTTCATCTTAAATCCCTCTCTTTGCACCTTTGTAAGTATTTGAAGCTCAGGGTATAAGCACTGAAAACATGGGAAGAGGGGAATACAAAATACAGAGATTGGAGATGATTTACAATACGAATACACTACCTGTTTTCAGACACACACACCCAAAGAGTATGTAAACTGAGGCTGATGATTGATCCCCCTGCAACAACAGACTTTTGTTCTATCCTTGTCTCCATCTTTTCCTTTTTGTACCCTCTGTGAGCAGGCAAGCGGACAGTGACATTGGCCCTTCTCAGAGCAGGACAGCAGGCAGAGTGACTTGGCGTTAATCACAGTTTTGTCTCGCTTTCTTGGCACATTAAGACGGAGAGGCGAGCGGCTGCCCGGACGGCCGGGGTGAGAGATGGGAGGACAACGCGTTAGATTCTCAATAATGACGCATCGCTGCCGCATCACTTTGGAGATTAAAAGCAAGATGCTGAATTTCAATCAAGCCACATTAATGGCTCGGTGTGAGGAATGGTCACTTTGTCTCCACTGGCAGGCAGGAAGAGAGAGAGAAACTGGCACAAGGAGCCCAGGTGAGACAAGGTGATACGGCATTTTAATTCACCAAATTGCATGCTCGCCAGTAATGATAGAATCCATTTAACGATGTAGTGACAATATTCTCTAACCGAATGCAAAAGGGCACCGACAAAATGTTACATCCAAGAGAAAAGTCAAAGCGCCAAGGACTTAATGCATGTAGCTGTAAATAACAGGATTGCTGGTGTAAGATAATTAATTGGATCTGATGAGCATGTGAATTTTATTACCATTAAAATTGTTAACTGGTTTCAGATTAGATCTCTATTAAAATATACTGTACGAGTACTTTTTCAAAACCAATGTCAAACCAGGGTTAAATTGTAAAATTGAACAATGTTGTTTTTGTTTTTTTTAATTAGATAAAATACCGTAATTAAGGCAAAATAAAAGTGACTATAGAAGGCCGAGTTTTAAAGATACACTGAACAGACTGGTATCATATGAAACTAGAATATCTAAGGAATCCATTGGTACAATGTAATGAGATCTTGTTGGGAAGGGAGCAAAATAATGCTCCAAAATTAAAAACGTCAATTTAAAAGGGGTCTCTTGACCTCTGACCTTCAGATATCTGAATAAAAATGGGTTGAGGGGTCTCCCCTTTGCAGACAAAAATCACAACAAGCTTCAGTCTTAATATAGAAAAGAAAGCAATTAATTGCAGTTAATGAAAGCACATTTTGTGATTAATTAGTTAATTTTTTAAAAATCAACTGAAAGCCCTAATTTATACACATCTTAAATGTGATGCAGTGAGCAATGAGGCATAATCATGTCTAAGGTGTTGAGCTAAATCTTGAAAAACCACAGCTCTAATCAGAAAGCCACTGAGGATTTTTTTTTTTTTTACAAAAAAAATGTCCCCACCTCTGACAATGACAGCATATGAGAAAAGGAGTCCAATTTTAATTTAATGCCAAGATGTGACACTTTATCAAAGGAGCTTATGATTTCCTCATTTGTTGCCGTCAAATACTGCAGCCACCTTACAAAACATGCCAAGCTCTGCCTGAGCTGCTCTGTGAACGCGTTGCACTGCGAGATGTGACCCACTTGCAATAAAGTGCATTGAGAGTTCAGTTCTCATGGTAGATGAGAAGCGATGTTGGGCAAGCACAGCTGAGAGATTGTCATCACAGTATAGCTGATATGAAGAAAAACCTAATGTGACATGAACTAGATCTCTCGGGGGGGAAGGGAAATCAAAAGAGGATAGGGTGACAGAAGAATTGTCAAGACAACAAAGCGGGACGGGAGCGTTGGTCCTATAGTCTCTGTGTCAAGTCAAGAATGTCACAGTTGAGCACAGTGCTTCATGGGTAGGGTAGTTCTTTTAGTTCAGAGGAGAGGATGTGACGTCCTAGACTTCAGCCAGGCACCCAGCTCTGGTTGCTGTGGGCTTGCTGTGGACCAGTTAGACTGCTCATCCCCATGCCCATGGTTACACCCATGCCCATACCCATGCCAATGCCCACCCCCTGGGCTAGGGAGCAATCAAAGTTGAAGTCCATCTCCTCTCCAGAGTCCATAATGTCGTGGAGGAGGATGGACTCCACATCGCAGTCCAAGCTACCGTGGAACATGTCAATGTCCAGGTCAGCAGGTAGTCTCTCATGGGGGTGCGGTTGGTGATAGCTGTGGTAGTTGCTACCAACGCTGCCATTCCCCAACCCCTGGCCAAGGTGGTATGGTCCATTAGTCATGCCTTGGTGCTGTGGGTCGGGGTAATGGTTGTGACGGGGGTGTGGGGCGGCGGCCACATGGCAGGAGTCCTGGGGCATGCCGAGCATACCTGCTGGGTTTGGGGGCAGGGTGGTGGAGGCGGGGAGGTGGGCGTGTGACGGGGGGCTGTACAGGTAGGGAGCTTTGTGGTTGTAGGTCTGCAGCTGATTGCTGTTCCCGCGTGGGATGAGAGCCACAGCCCGGGGCGGTGTGTGGTTATGGCTCTGGCTGAGGTTGTGACCGTTGTGGGCGAGGCTGTGAGGTGAGTTGTGGTTGTGGTTGGTGACATTGTTGTGATTATGACTACTACTATGGCTGTGAGTTCTGTTATGGCTATGAGCTGAGCTGTGACTATGAGGTCCATTGTGGCTGTGGCCATTGTGGTGGCCAGGGAGGTGGCTGTGATGGTTTGAGCTTACTCCGTTACTAGCTTGAGCCATCATAGGGTGGCTGTCCCTCTCCTGTCCCAGCATCATGTCCTTGGAACAGTATTGCTGCCTAGCTGGACCCCCAGTCAGCAGACTCTGCAGGGCATTGGTGCTGGAGTAGGCCCGCATGGTTCCAGAGAAACTCGCCGGCTTGTTCTCCTGAATGGTCTGCATGGGTGAGTGATGGCGCAGCATCCCCAAGCCTGTTGCACCATAGACGCCCGCACCATAGGAGCTCTGCCCCTTCACTCCAGAGCTGTAGTGGTAGACGGGGGTTTGGTGCTTGTGTCTGCCAACAGCTGGATGCTGCTGATGTTGCTGCTGCGATGGGTGATGATGATGATAACTGTCCTCCATCAGCTGCTCATCCAGGCTGATGGCACCTGTCAGGTTAGCCAGCTGAGGCAGCTGCTCAAGGGGAGGACAGAGATTCCCTGCACCCATGGATGGAGAGCGGGCACTGGTCGGAGAGGGGTAGAGGTGGGGCGAGGTGGAACAGGACAGGCCACCCTCCTCTGGTTCCTCTGGCTCTCCCTCTGCGAGGATGGGTGACAGACGGCCACTCAGTGTGGAGGCTGACGAACTAGCCCTGGAATGGAGGTCTGTCCAAGCGTCAAACTCTCCATCTGTCGCAGATGCACCTCCAGTTCCTGGGAGGCCTTTCCGTGGTGGACTGCCATGGTCGGGGGAGCCCTGGAGTCCAACCACAACAGACCCGGCTCCTATCCCAGGGCGGCCGATCCTCTTCCCTCTGACGCGGCCTTTGCTCTTTAGGTATTTGGTGTTGTTGTCCATGGAGACTGCTCGCCGACGGGGGGACTTGCCCATCTTCCCTCCATCTGGGTTCAGCATCCACCAAGAACTTTTCCCTGTTCCCTCATTCTGCACCCTGATAAAACGTGTGTGGAGGGACAGGTTGTGTCGGATGGAGTTCTGCAGAGAGATGAAAGAGACACACGGTGAGAGAGAAATCAAATTAAATTGTAATACATACATCACATCACTTATCATTTGTACACAAACTGCTTTCTGAGGTGAACACTTTAAATGAGTGAAATTTGCATAAAAATGATATGAATGTTCCAGAGGAAAATAAAAAATGGTTGACATCGAACATAAAAATCAACAATGCAGACAAACCCACTTATAAATCATTCAGTCTATACATACTCAGTGGAAAATGTGCCAAATTATGAGGTCGCTTCCACGTCTATTATTAGATATACACAGAGCAGTAGACACGAAACTCTGAATGCAACCAGTGTCAACCAAAGTCAGAAAATTGAGAGCACATTTAAAAAACACAAACATGTTCGAAGGACAGCTACAGCTGGCACGGATCACGACCCTGTCAGCCTCAACCAACCTGAAACGACCTGAGACTCAGTCTTGAGACACTCTCCTTATGTACGTCAGTCCTCCCACTTTCATTTCCATCAATCCATCTGTCCTCCTCTACTTCTCCTTTCAGCCGGGCTGATGTAAGCTGCTGTGGTTGGGCGTACTGTATGTTTGAAGTCGGTGCCAGTCTGGCTTAGTGCCAGCCCTGTCTCTTTCGCTCTCGTAGCTTGAATGGGGGGATGTATCGGAAGATTGAGCCGGGAGCAAGGAAGGCTAATGGATGTATCCCACCCTCCGACATCTACCTTCACTGCCTATCTCCCTCTCCCTCCCTTGTTCTGTCTTTATCACAATCCTCTTTCTCTTTTGTCACTGAGTACTACATATTTTGTATTTTTCTTATTTCACACACTTCTTTGCACACAACAGTCATTTTCCACTTCTGCTTTCAATCTCTGTGCCTTCAATTACACAGTGTGTCACCAATTACTTTCCCATTATCCTCTACACCGGCATGTACAGTCACTGACTCAGTAATTCATAGGATATAGTTTTTTTTTAATATCATTTACATCTCAAGGGTTGCTGAATGCTGAAGGTTCCTGGTGTGCAACAGAGTCTGTCGTTGCAATTCTGCTCTTTGTTGTGCGTGAGGCATTTTGATGCTCATGCAGGAAAATATCAAATCAAAAGCACCTCCCGTGGTTTAGGAATATACTGGGACAATAGATTGTTTCAGATTGAGGGGTACTCACACTTCCACTATCTCCATTATGTTGCGGATTATTTGTATTCACACTGAATTGCACGGCGGGGAAACAAATGAATCAAATTGCGGCGGAGAACACATAAATGGGAGGCAAACTGAATTCAGGTGATCTGTGAATGCCTCCTTGGGTTATCTCGCTGTGACACCTCCGGCATTGGGTAACCATGGCAACCGGGTAAACGTGCAACGGCAGAACTATATCATATTGTGGTGAGAGTCAAGAGAGTGAGAGAGAGAGAGAGAGAGAGATGGAGGGAGAGTGGGGGATGGGGGAAAAGGATGCAAGAGGAGGCGGTTGTTTGATGCTGCTGCTCCAACACTAAACAGCCTTTCATCTCGGCAGTGCAGGTCCGCAGGGGATGCCCGCTCCCTGCTTCTGACGGCTTCTCTACGTGCCGCGCCAACTCCCTGTCTCACCCTGGCTGGATCATCCACCTATCATACCACTCCAAATCATCCCCATCAAGTCCTGTGCATGCCTGAATTAAAACATATGTAAGCTTTCATGCCATTCCACCACGGCGGGTTGTAAATGGGGCATCTTTCAGAGAGCTGAACCACTTCATGCTGCAACTCTGTGTGACCTGTCTGATTCAAATTGCGATTTATCCCTGTATGAGGGAAGAGCAGCCCCATTGAACTTGCAGGGATTTGTCATCATCCCAAACCCTCTTTATCTGATGAATCCACCTGCTAGAGAGATTTGAGAGATTTCGGACGGTGGCCAGCCATGGCATCATCATCATCATCATCACTAGCTGCCGGCTTCCTGTCGTGTACTTTTCCACCACCACATGTTTTTCTCTGTCATCCTGTTTGTGTGTTTTAGAAACTAAGAATAGCTCAGGTTGCAGGTGGTTCCACCGTGGGTGTGGTTCTGTCCGCCTCCTGTTCCCTGACTCTGAGTCAGGGGCAATTTGGCCAGCCTATGGCCCTCACGCCCCCGAAACAAGCAGTCACTGCTAATCCCCCTCCATCCCCGAGTAATCCCAGACAATCCTGGGCTAATCCCAAGTTGATTCAGGGGCACTCCCAGCTGGGTGTCTCACAGAGAGCCATGCCAGGTCACCATGGACACAGCGGGCAGCCCGGATATGCTATGATCCAATAGTAATACAGCATAAGGGAAGTTTGAAATGCGTGAAAAGAGACACTATAAACCCCTTATGGTGTGTAGTGTTACACTAGTCCTAATGTTTGTGCATTTTAGTAGATTTTTTAAGCAGCGATCTGATGTTCAGCGCATTTTTGATGCCTCCATCGAATCAACTACCTTTACTCTGTGTTCTGTCCTTGAGGGTTGGCTTTGCCACATTTTTACCCCTACGGGTTGAATAGAATAAAATTGAAAACTTTATTATGTATTAAATATTCATAAAATGGAAATTCTCTTTCAGCCCCCTGGCTTGCTGAGGCAGACGGATGAAGCCCACAGAAACATACAATGACAGAGAGGAACACACACATCACACGCCCGGGTCCAGGAGGCTGCTTCCTATTCAAATCATACCCCTTTAATACAATGGGTCTAGTGGAGAGGGCTCTAAATAATGAATGAACCAGTGGCTGGGCTTATGCAGAGAGATGCACTGCCTGGTCCTATAATACTGAAGAGAACAGACAGAGTCATAAGTAGTGGTGTGACTTTTTTGTTTTATCAGGGACGTCCACTCTCGTCCTCAGTCTACAAACACGACTCAATCAGGCTGAAAGGGGCTAAATTGGACATAAAGTAAAAGAGGATAAGAGTTTATGGACCAATCAAAGCCAATTAAGGTGAACAAAGTTCTCCTGGATGCCGGACAACAATCAGCTTGGGTTCAACTCTCATTAAGTCCTAAATATCCTGATAGCTGATTTAGATATTTAGACAATAGATACCAAGCTGCAGGACAGTCCTCTTTGTCCACAGATTAAAAGCTTAGGCTCTTTTTGAGCCAATCTGACATGTTGACACTTTATTCCACAGCACACAGGTGGACAAAGCACTAAGAGGTTTTTTTTTTTATTGGCTCACGGAAGGAGACAGAAAAAGAAATGTGAATCCAACAGATTATTTGTTGATGAGCAGGAACACGATCCTGGAATTCATCCATAATAAACTCTTTAAGAACCATTCATTTGGTGCTTGGAAATCTTACAATACCAATCAATTGTTCTCCTGTTTCCCCTCCCTTCTTCTAAGCAAACTCGGTTTGATTCAAAGACTGGAGAGGCCTATTTAGAGTTGGGAATCAATGAAGTTTAATGGCTATCAGTGCTGGGGCTTAGCACACATCAAGGCCTGACTAACTACACAATCCACCTGCATTATGAGGCCAATATGGGTGCTCAATATGCCATATCCCCACTGTTCACACAAAAGTGTCTAACTGCCACAGGCTTGTCAGTTAAGTGACTGTGCCCGCTTGTGCAAATTGGCTTGGCGCCCAACTCGTCCCTCCGTTGCCTCTCCCAGTATGTCAGTCAGGCATTAGCATGGGGAGTATATGTTTATGGGGGCAGGGGTTGTTATGTTGGGCCCGATGATTTATCTGGGATAACCTGACTGACTGGCATGGGGGGCAGCTGTGCTGGGGGGGTACAGCAGGAGGTGGAGGGATGGGGGTGGGAATATAGAGGTACCACAAGGGGCCCCTCCACACCACACAAAGGGGTGCCCTCAAAATGCCCCCCCACCCCCCTCCATTAGTCCCCCATCAGAACCCACTCAGGGTCTATCCCGCTCACACACCCACACACATGCTCACACACAGAGGGCCGAGGAAACAGGTCAAACGGTTTATAGGACCCATCTTGTGGCGAATGTGCACTCATTCAAACAGAACTGAGTGACGAACTAAGGACTGTGAGTGGGGTCTGGGAACCAGCAAAAAGAAACCACTCACCCGATTCAAACAACCTCAAGGGTGAAGCAGCGTGGTGCGCTTGCCCAGCTAAGAACACAGCAGCTGTTCTTGTAGTGGCACCGGGTAAAGCCGTTTGCCACACTCGACTGGTATTACCAAACCATTTCATGCAGAATGGAGCCATTATGTATTGTCAAAGGGTATCCCTCTATGGTGCACATTCATTTGATAAGCCTAAATCAAGGGGGAGTAACAGAAGCACTAACTGTGTTTATTGTGATGCTGTTTTTGCCTGTGCAGAAGGCAGGAGGGATCAGGGGGAGGGGAGGTTTCAACACAAGCAGTTTTGTTCAGCACAGGAATGAGTTTTGTCAGCTAAGCCTGTCTCCAGGCTATTGGTGGAAATTAGCGCCGGCTAAATATTCGCTTTCCATGATTGATGTCACGGCTTGCGTTGTCCCTTTGAAGGGAAATAAAGAATTTAGAGCCATGTGGATTAATAGGGACAGGGTTGGGGGAATTTTATGTGTCTGAGGGGGACTTGAAGAGGGACTGAAGGGCCTAATGGCTGCACAGATATGGCACAATGGAGCTGAGACGATATGGTGTATCAGAGAGTGAGAGAAGACAAGTGAGACTATGACAGTGAGTACAAGAAAGAAAATTGGAAATTGCTTGTGTGTGTATGTGTGTGTGTGTGAGAGAGAGAGTGTGTGCGAGAGAGATGTAGCTATTTGCCTGAGAAGCCCAGAGTCAGATGATTAAAATCCCTTTAGGAGGCTTCTTTAAGAGAGACAGATGGGCAGACAGGCCTGTTTTTGGAATGCAATCAAATTGAAAAGATTAAAAAGGAGTCTCTTTTATTAGGAGGTGAGAAACAGTTACTTCTCTGCCACATGCCATCATCGCCTCCACAGCAGTGGTCACGACTGCATTGGCATGCGAGGCACATTACAGCCCTTGTTGGGGAAGAAATAAACCTGGGATTAGGAATTGCGTCTATCTCAGTGTATCACTGTGGGGTCTCTGAGGATTGGCAGCATTTCTAATTTCTTGTTGAACAAAAAAGCGATTTACAGGAAAGAGTCAAAAAACTTCCGGCTGCAACAATCACCACAGACAAGGCTAAAATGAGCCAGAGCAACTCAAGGACTTTTCTCCCCAATAGCAGTCCTATTACAGACAGAACTTTCACTTAATCTAAACGCCGAATCTGAACAGGTACAATTCAAATGTGCATTCCCTTGGCTGCCATTGTACTTGAATAGACCGAGTTTGCACAGTAGAGTGATTCAAGCACTGTGAAAGGTGCTCTGTATTCGACCCTATTATTCCACAACACTGCAGGAGTGCCATTTATAAAAAGGCTTAAAATGGAAAGCAAGTGTGTGGTAGTGTGTCTGGTAGCCTCAGATCAGGAAGTGGCTGTGGAGAGGGGTGTAATGGAGTTGGTAGGGGATTCCTGCCTGACTGTGCACTAATTGCATCCAATGGCTGGCGAGTCTTCAGCCGTGCCCACCCCGGCGCCAAGGGAAGGGTTGGCATCGGGGTGGCAGGGTGTGGGATAGAGAAGGGCTGCCGCAGCTTTAGTGGGTAAAAATAGACGCTGACAGATTAGTAGAGCATCTGAGACCCGGACAGGGGATCGGAAAATCCGCTCGCCTGATGCCAGGGACAGCTGAGTGTTTCCGGTGGGCGCAAAGGGGACACAATCTGGGCATCACATCTGACGCCCACGCACAAAACGGGGGAGCCTCGGAGTGGGTGTGAGCGCACGAAATGAGCACGTGCCACAGGATAGCAAGGGTGTGGTTTTTCCACTGGGACCTGCAAGGTAGGCAGAGCTCGCACCCTCCCACTGAGGATTCACACAACAGGTGTTTGGGCTGGGCCACCTGTGGGGCCGGCCGCCTGCTCGCACTTCACACCTCGTCTAGGGAGCAAACTAACATTTTCCACTGGGCCTGCCATGCTTTTGTTAAAGAGCAACACGTTTCTGGAGAGGCTTTTTACAGCTCTTTTTACAAGATCTGCATGATATGCGTGTGTGCAAGCGTGCACAAGTCAATCTGCATTTATGTGAGCGCCTGTGTGTCTATATTTGTGTATCAGTCCATTTAATAGCCACCAGGCACAGTGTGGATTTGATTATATTGCAACCTCCCTCTGCTATATACAAAGAAACTGTCGGCCAACGATGGAATCAATGCAAGCTTTTTTTTCACACTCGGCCTCCACATAATCTCATTCATAACAATGAGAATCTCATTTCCCACATTCTAAAGGTCAGTGCACACCTCTGATCACACTTTAATAAACATCATTCTCAGCGTTTAATTTAATTTCAGCAGAGCAGGAAACTCATAGGCAGCCATGCAAAATTCATCGGATCTTCCCTTTAATTGCTTCACTTTCACAGTTACAGAGAAGAATGACCGCAATCGCAGCGAGGAAAAAAATAATGCACAAAAACACAGGCACACATCTGCAGAACACACACACACAGACACACACTCACAGGCAGATAAAAGATAAGTGGCATCAGTCAAGTGCCAGTTTTGGTTGCATTTTAATAAAATAAGCTTCACAATTTCTTTTGGACCAGCCCCAAGTGGTGGCTCCACATCTCTTTGTCATCACACATTTTAACTCTCACCTAAATTGGCAAACTGTACCAAACAACCAAGCTCAATCACACACACACACACCTATGCACACACTCACTCCCTCTGTCACACACCTACATTGCACACACATGCCAACATGACACAAAGCCTGGCACACCGGGCACACTCATTACCGCAATGCCAAGCTACCAGTTGCTAAGGAGACCTGTGGGAGAGGGAGGGTTCCTTGTTGTTGCCATAGCAGCCGGCTCGCTCCCTGCCAACTCTCTCCCTCGGGGAGAAACAAGGCAAGAGGTGGGGGGTGAAGTGGGTAGAGGTAGGGGGCAGCGGTTTAATAGGGCTATGAGGTGCAGAGGAACTTCATTAGCCATCAGTGTGTGCCGCACCAACCACTGCTTCCCATGAATGCCTGCCCACATGCAACACTTCAGCCTGCAGACTCCCACTTACTCACGCACAGCCCATACACTCCCACTTATTCGCACACCTTTACGGAGCAGAAGATGGAGAATGGCATGCTTAGAATGAAAAGCAGGGAGTTGGCGGCAGCGGTG